>CM076414.1:10956259-11031259 GCA_038363315.1 Mugilogobius chulae
ATATACCTTTGAATATAAGCCTACTTTAAGAGTGGTCATTGTTGGAGAGGATTAATCACTGAGTAGTAATAGATCAGCAGTGTGTCTCTCCTCAGAGGAACCTGATATGGGACCAATGACAGGTTTATGTGCTAATTGCGTTCTGCCTGTTAGCCCACCAATACCCTCAGTTAGTTAAAACGTATTCTGAGTGAGTGATGTGGTATGAAGTGTCTCAGAAGATAGACAAGACAATAGTACCATTGTAGTGTACAGCTAGATTGGGGCTCAAGTACTCTTGAGGCTATGCTATATATTTTTCAAAGGATTTCTGTGCTCTTGGGCAAGGCACTGCTATCTAACCAGACTTGTGGCTTGTTGTAACTAAAATGTGACACATTACTTTGAAGCTGGTTTACTAGCATTAAAGACTAGTGCTATCTCACCAAACTGATGTTATATCTTAGAACGCCTCTTGGCCTTTGTATGTTGCAAAGAAAGCACAGCATGAAATTCTAAACAGATTAAATGCAAGCCTGGAAGGAAAACATTAATTTGGAGTACAATGTTAAGCAATCTATGTTTAAGTAAAATTTCTAAGGGAGTCCTATACATCTTTGAGGTCAAAGAGTTGAGCTTGAGTTAATATTCCAATGTTCATTCTGTCGTAAATTTACACAATCAGAAGTATCAATTTATTATCAATCTGTTTTTTACACCTTAATTATTATTATTTTTAAACATTTGTTTGTATTTGTTTATTTGACAAACTGTTCTGATCAACATTTGACCCTTTTAAAAACATGCACACAGACACACACCAGTCTCCCTGAAGTGAATATGTTGATTTGTGTCATTAAACCCCATCAGCTGTGTGCCTCCTGTTAGACATATGGCCCGTGTTAAATGGAAAGAGCAAAATGAGCTGCGTTCGAGAGGGGCATCATTTTAATAGAACCCAAAGGGACAGGCCACACCTGCGCAATAAAAACATGAAACCATCGTTGCAATGGACAGATGAGGACAGGAGAGAGAAATGGACACTCTTTTCTGCATTTAAACAGATTTTTTGGAGTTGGTGTGAAACAATAAAATAAAGAATATAAAAAGTAAAAAAAATACAGCTTATATCATTTGACACATTTTGATAGTACACAAATAAAACAAGTTTCTATGTTCAGTAAAATATTTTGTAGCCAAATAGTTGATTTTATCCTCAATAGCAAATACTGCTTGAATATCCAGAAGCCAACTGATCTATTAAAATAGTAATGCAATCTTTATCAGTGTTTTCTTACAGTCTCAGCTCCAACCCTTTTGGTTGTCTTAAATGCATCTCAAAAAGCACCACAGATTTTAGTATTTACCATTGTATAAGCCAGCAAACAAGTAAGCAAACGCTTCATCGGTACAAACCAGACCTCCCTGCTGAGAAGGATGGAAAGTGGTGAATTTGTGTTTAATCAAACAGAAAGTCCACTGCACTTGCCAAATGACTCTGTATGAAGATTTAAAACTCATCATATACCTAGTAAAATCTTTGAAATTAAAGTGAAGCCAAAAAAATGGGTATAATGTTTTAAATTAAGTATATCTGAGAATGTGATTGCTACACCAACAACCATGCAAACTTATACTTATTTTTATACTGTATGTACTAAATGTTTTAACTATGTCTTGTGTTGTGCCATTGTACAGTATAACAAAATACTTCTGTCTATGCTCACACATAATGTATAAACTGTTGTATTTAGAAATTATAATTATAACTATGAACTGAAGTTTTGTATTGTAATTATAGCTACTATCATTGCTTGTCTTTTTATTCTACTTTGTCTACAGGTAGGCTACCAGTTGCTTAATTCTTGTGCACAATGCAAGTTATCTTACTGTGAAGTAAAGTAGTTAAGTAAAAATCATTTAAAAATATAATAGTAAAAACAATTGTGTTGATATTTCATTTGGTGTATCTTTGTTGCCAGCAATAATTTATTAATTGTATCAAAATTGCATTACAACAATCTGAATATGATCTGAATAGTAATGTTATGTTTGGAGGTAGCTGTCTGTTTGTGTATGCACACGAGGAGGTTAAATGCCTCCCGCCACAGTCACTGCCCTCCTCTCATGTGCACCCCTTCTCTCTCTCTGCTGCTCTGGCTTCAACACACTCGCATCTCTCGCACCACCAGATCTCCTCTTTTTACCCGCCTGCTCTTTACTAAAGTTTGGCTGTCAATCAGCTCTGGCCTCGGGCAACAGGCACTGATGAAAAGACCCCCGAGACAAGGAGACCCAAATTAGATTTCAATAAGGATGTTGAATATTCATATCAGGCAAACATCTAAAGGTAAACGCTTTTTGATCTCGCCTCACAAATATCACTTGTGTGCTTTCCCAGGTCCTGACGCTGTGGTTCTCTCCCTGTTTTCTCCCCTCAGCCCTGGTCCAAGCCTGGTCTGCGCACTGCCCGGCTCCTCGGGGGATGCAGCAGAATAATGATGATGGAGCTACAAAGGAGTAAAAGGGCCATAATGAATGTTTATACTAAAGGGACCCAATAGAAAGGGCACCAACCGCACTAAGTATTCAGTAATTAGTATTTAGCAGAAGTTGATCAGTGCACAGTGAAACACACACAGATGAACAGACACCAAGGTTGGAGCACAGGGGCTGAGGCATTTGTAAACTTTGGACTGAATGCTCATGACAGCAGCAGTCACAACATACTTTCATTTGAGCTGTCAGACTGTTTACTTTATTTATTTAACTGACTTGGCCCAAAACGTCCACAAGGTTTTTTCAATACACAAGTTACCTCCTAATGTAATTTTAAACACGACTGTTGTTGATGGATACAAGAGAATTTCCTACCTCATGCATTTTGTACTTCAGTAAAATAAGTATCCTAAATACTCTAAAGAAATTGCCATCACTTCCACCTTGTCAGACACGGGACACACAGCGCTGGTGGAGGAGGCAGTGGGGGTTGTTGTGTAGTGGAGAGGTGGGGGTGGTGAGGGGCATAGCCCCAGGCTCTTGTCCCCACAGACAGTAACACAGCACTGGACGCTTTCTGTGAAGTGCGTCTCTAAATGAGTCCAAAAGACAGGAGACTCCTCGTCTTGACGCAGGAAGACACCATGGTGCTAATAGTCCACGTCAACTCTTGTCATTAATAATAGCCTTAAAGTGGCTGTAATATTGTAATGTTGGAGAAGGAGCTAGTGCTGTCCATGATGCAGGGAGACAAGCCAGCATTCGCCTCTCTGCCCTTTAGCGACGCCAAGTAAAAGAAATCCATTCTCATGTATACTTTCCTCTTGTTATTTCTCTCACTCAGTGTTCCTCTCAACCTACCCCCACTCCTTCCTTACAAGATGATGGTCAGTCTATTGCCAGGCAATCTGGTCTGTGATGTTGTTCACACCTTCATTGAGCCAAAAAGAAAAAAATCTTTGACAAGATGAAGACTTGCCCAGGTGGTGTGATGTGGTCTTGCGGGTGAGGGCAGCCATGTAAAGTACAAGTATGTGTGCGTAGTATATGGTTGTGTGTACACCCGAGGCCCTGTGCTACTGTGATGGCGAGTGTCACTGCTCCGGCCTGAGCCCTGCAGCTCCTCAAACAGCTGTGGACCTGACAGCGCTGTCTCCTGCACTCACCTACACTCTACCCCCCCCACTTGCACACACAAACACACACCAGTCCCAAATACACTTGCATGGCCCCAGGTTTAAGTACACTGCATACAGCACAGCACCACGTACCCATGGACCACCACATGAGCTGCAGGCAGTCTCTCTCATGCCAGATACAAACACAGAGAAGAGGAATATGCTTACTGATCTCCCATACAAAGCTGGATCCGGAACATATTTTTATGTTACTTTATTACCTTTCTTAACATTGAGGGCTGTTTATACTGAAAAAGTTAGCAACTTTACTTTGATTGCTTAGTGAAGAATCCACTACTCCAATAATTTCTTTATGTATATATTAACATGTCCTTGCAAATAAATGTCATTGTCAGAGAAAACAAGAATTTTAGATACATATGATTTGTTTGTGGTAAGACTGCGAAATTAAACTAACTTTGTAATTAAATGTGACCATCAATAAAAAACAAAATGACATAGTAGAGAAAAATACATATTATTTACACTCTTTTAAAGTGTTCAATGCGCACAGGCGATAGGCACAGAATATTGCAGATTGGAGCTGGTTCACAATGTTCATGACTTTTTGATAGAATTATGTTTACATACTGTCTTTTTATGCGGTCGTTCTTTTTAATTTTACATGTGCTAGATAGATCACAATCTGTCTGTGCGAATACCCATTTGAATAATCATGATTTCAATTCTTGCTACTTAATTATGCCATCATGTTTTCTTTTCATAATCATGCCATGGTATTAAGATAAGCTTAAAGGAGACCTTTTTAGTAATAAACTAACACATATGTAGATGAGTAATTTCAATTTTTGTCATTCTACAACTATCTAAACAGAAACCAAATAATAGAGAGAAATATGAACAGGTTCTTTGCTTTGCTGTTTAAAACTACAGAACTGATAAGCTCCACATCATGGTAAAATGTAAGAGTAACAAACTGCAGATTTTAAATTCTAATTTTTATAGCTCAAAGGCGGCTACAAGACCCTTTTGAGCACTACATGTTTTACTTTTTTTTTGAGTAATTGCAAGTGAATAAAGGGATTGGGTGGTTAGTAGATTTTAGTTGATTTAGTAGATTTTAGAGGACTCAAGCATCAGATGCAGGACAACACAAGATTACTCAAACATGCATGAATCAATCCAATTAGAACTTTGAGGGACCTCATGATGACATTTTACACAACAGAACCTCTTTCAGATATATCTTTGTCCTTGTAGTTAAATTGACTCTGCTTCTAACACTTAACACTGGTGGGGCAGCTTGTCAAGGGCAAAGGGCACCTGCACACTGCTTGTCTGGGATCCAGAGCACACGCTTCAGCAATGTGGGTCTGGTCACCACTCCCCTCGTCTGCTTTTCAGATCAACTCCACAACTTACCGGGCAATCAGATTAGTTTATTTGCGTGACACACATGAAACAAAGAAGCTGTCATTTAGACCATGATTCTTAACCATATGCCGGGCCCAAAGTTGGCCGCGAGCACCTCCTGAGGCCACAAAATCAGTAGAGTACAATACATTAATAGAGATTGGCCAGGTTACTTCGACGTGAATATTGGCCAAGGTCAAAAAGTTAAGAACCCTGATTTAGACAAAATCTAACATCAGTCACCTCAAATTATTATTTTTTGCTTTGCTCATTGATTCTGTAAAAATCTGCAATGTCTTTTTCAGTTCCATGTGATACTTTTTACACATTTTTTCCATGTATTTTTTTGTTGTAAGCTGCCATGTTGGTTTTCATAAGAGAGACGATGTGTGTCACTGATTGGCTCATTTGAAAGTAGGTAGTATGGTGGCCAGACAATATATTTTTCATATATCGTCGAGCCTCACTACAAATCTTGAATGCTTGATGCTGCATATATTTAGAAAGTACTTTCAGAATAATATTCTGCAAATAATGCAAACGAGTATTTTTCTTAGTTGACGATTAAAATAATTATGTGATGGTCTAGTGATTGGTTACTTTCATTCTGATTTTAAATGTTGCATCCCTGCTTTACCTTTTACGACTAATTGCAGTCATAACAAACTTGTTTAAAATTTGCTGTCCTTCTACTTACTAAAGTGAATAATTTTGGCAAACTAGAATAAAAAAAACATGCAAACCCTGATTGTTTGTGTCATACCAGACAAAGTGCATACATTTATTTCACCTTTATTTTACCAGTCAGATCATGAAGTAGTACATGTAGTCACTGTAGTTCTCTATCATGTAGGTCAGTCGGGACATGCAACATCGCCACAAGCATCTGAACTGAACTAGTGGTGTGTCCAGGAACAAACTGATGCACTGCCCCTGAGGAGATGTTAGCTTTACACCCCACCTCCCTCCCCCACACCTCACCTACCGGCACACACCACTGAAGGCTGCCATGTGGATCCAGGTGTCTCGTTTTGCTGTAGCGCCCTCCGCATGTCACAACCGCAGAAATCAGAGCCCGCTGGTGGACAATGTGAAAGTGTGCGGAGGTCTGGTGGTCTTTGTGCATCTTTGTGTTCGTGTCTCTTGTCCCAGATTGTTCCTAGAGGGCGAGGGTGAGAAAAACAAGTGAGAAAACAGCAAAACAAGTTAAGAGTCGCTGAAGGAAGCAGCAGTGGCACATGTTTCCCGGCAGTGAGGAGAGCAGGCCCAGGAATACAATACAACTCAAACAATTTGCATAGTAAGTTCATGGGTTCCAGGCAAAAGATTTCCTTCCTGATATGAAGAATGGTATAGAAATTGACATACCTGCGTTGTTCTAGCAATAGTCACTGCTCTTCACAAATTGTCAAAACAGGGAGCCTAATACACTTGAATACTTAAATGGAAACACATGAACACATGCACTTTTCATTTCAGTTTTTATGTAAACAAAGCGAGAAGTAGTACTATTATTAAATACAAGTGTGCTTTATTGCATAAATGTAAAAATTAAGTTGAATCTTTGGTGAAATAATAGTTACAGAAATCCAATCTTGGGCTCATCTCTGTGATAATTGGCCTTTTTGAATAAATCGTTATATTGAAATTTCTGTTCAAATACAATTTTGCCAACCTACTTTTCTTAGCTTCAGAGGTGCCAAGTTCACTTCTTTATAGTAACTTTGGGCTTCTTCTTTAACGTCTTTATAAATTTGAAAGTTGTGGTTTTTTGGGCTGCTCGTTTGAGTCATAACATTTTTTTTTATATTTACTTTGATTTACAAAAATCTATCAATTTATGATTGAAACATGAATTTTTAGCATTTATTCATGTTTAAAAGCTGTTATTAATGATAGAAATTGTTAGAAATCTGTTTTGCAAAGACACACAATGTTCTAATTCATTAATTAATCTATTCACTTGTTCTGTGAATAGATTAATTAATGAATTAGAGCATTGTTTCAGAGAGAAACAAGCAACCAAACGCTTGGTTGCTTGTTTCTCTCTGAAAATCTGTCAACACTGGTCAGCTTTTGAGAGCTGGATTCAGCCATTGTAGAAAAAGCAGATAATTTTATTTACCTCTAAGGCAATAAGAAAATAGACAATCTACAAAAATCGTGATGAAATCAAAATTATATTATTAATTTTTTGCAGTATCACCCAGGTCTAGTTAACACCATGACTAAACTCAAGAAAAATCTAGAATTAAATTTCTTTCTTTTATCCACAACATCTAGTATCAACTTTTTAAAATCTAGCTTTCTGAATAAGTAAGTAAAGTTAATGTGATGTAAGCAGAAAACTCATGTGCAGATTGAATTAACTTAGTTTGGCTGTTAAATTATGATTACAATTATTATTATTATTTAGATTACATTTTGTTGTGAACTGAATAATCCTGACAAATGAGTTATTTGGATTTTCTTGACATTACAAAGACCGTGTTTAAATTGCTGCTGAGATGCATGTACACATGTCCAACATATTTGACTGAGTCTGTGGAGAACCTTTGGCACCTTGTTAGATTTCTGGAGACATATCAAATGCATAAGTTACATGTCAGTGTGAAGTTGAATCGCTACAATCATCAGTCTGATGCATGTCACACTCTGAGAGGCACCGAAGACACTGACACTCATTCAACAAAGCAGTGACAGCCTGACTCACAAATGGATAAGAGGAAAATGCACAAAGTCTGGTCTGGATGAGGAAAAATTCAGAATTGGTTCAAATGTAATGTAAACACTTTTTTGTAAAACATTCTAAATGAAGAAGGCTTCCAAGATCATAATTCCACCTTTAAGTATTTGGTAAAAATGTATTCAATATTTAAGAGACAAATAATTTTAAACAAATTGCCGAAAATGAAGTTCCTTGAAATTAAAAGTCATGTTTATTTTTCTTTCAATGTCAAGTTTTCATTGACTTCCACAGACAGATTCACCTTTATCTCCCCTCCTCACCATCAGTAAATAGGATGCTCCCCAAACACACACGCACACTCTGTTTTTGGTTCAGTTATGTGGCCAGATGTCCAAGTTGACATAGCGCTTAAGGCGTTTGACTGGATGAAACAGTGCATTGGCGATGGGTAAGAGGGATTAAAACTAGGCCTGAGGCGGTTCTGTTATATTGAAAACATCCTGGGCTGCTTTGTATGGGAGATTTGCATACATCGGGGTCTGTGCAGCGATGGCCCATCTGGTGAAGTGCATTGTCCCCGAACAACAAAGTGAGTTTAAATATTTCGCATCTCCATCTATTGGGACAGAGGTAAAAAGGAGTTAGAGAAAGGAGAGAAATTGTGGGGGTGAAAAAAAAAGCATGCTGCAAACTGGCACAACTTTGAATTTGTAATGCTCCCCAACGTGCTTTACTTGACACTTGCGCTATCCAGAAATCAAATATACTGGCTACAATATTAGGCGATCTCTTTTATTATATTTTCAGAGTTGTGTTGTTACTCAATCCCCTTGAGTAAAGAATTGCTATAGAGTTTATGCATGGACATTCTTTTATTTGAAAAATTGTTTTCAACATTTAAAATGAGTGGCAAAACAGTAGCAAAATGTACTTCTTTCTACTGCCGTGGCAACAGCTTGTTTGCTACAAGCTTGTTTGCTAAAGAGAGTTGGTAATTTAGGTCATTTTAACAACAGCAAACAGACAATTTAGAAAAAGTCTTGTTGTTTATATGCTTTTCTACCATTGCTTACCTGATGTCTCAGTTTACATGTCAGTTTCAAACCCAGTACTCAACACAGCACAGTTGTGTTGAATTTGTTATCAGACTATAATGTCTTTTTTTCTGTTTTAGCTGTAATTTGAACTCTAACATTAGAAAACGTCCTTCCTCTCCATTGACTCATTTCTTGCCACTCACTGCAAACGATTAGAATGCTGTGATGTTACCTGCTTAACCTCTATAGCATATGTCAAACACAAGGCCCAGGGGCCAGATAAAATTTACCTGAAATTTAAATAGTAAGTCATTTTTCAGAAAATGCGGATGCATATTTATTATTTGTCACTTTACTATTCATACCAAAATCAAATACAGAGACTATTATTTGTAGTATGACAAAGATTAGTAAGGTTAATTTTAGTTACACTCAGTCCTTCGAGGACAACCATGATGCCAATGTGGCCCTTTGTCAAAATGACTTCGATACCCCTGCTCTAGAGCCAATGATTGCATCAAACTATAGGCATACAACATGTAAAAGTGTGAAGAGATAGAAAATATTCCTTTTCTAACCCTCTGTGGTTTAATTAGTTATAATCTGGAGATTTTATGGGTCTTGTTTGGTCATACTGGTAATTGAGCCTTTACCTATACATTAGGTAATTTTAGACACAGTTTAGTCTATTTAGGCCCATACAGTCTCAGTAAAGGTCTGATAATCCCAGTTTTGGTCTAGTTTTTCTTGTAAAACCAAGATTGTTAGTGTCTTAAGAGTTAAAAGGTTGGTAATCACTATTCCAAAATCAAGCATTTATTGTTTGAGCAAACTTCTATCTTAAACACTTTGGTCTGCACTACTGCATCCTAAGTATTTTAATTATTTGTCGATGCATAGGAAAAATCTATAGGCATGTTACAGAGCGTAGCCAAGTATTAAGTTATCTTTCCTCTGGCCAAAACCCTCTTTATTGTATTAATGCAATAACTCTGGATTTCCCTGACGTTTAATGGCACTGTAAAATGAGATAATTACAGTAATATATCTGTATACTCATGCCTCGTCCTGAGGTCAGACACATAAAAATTAATAAGGAACAAGAGGGCAAAAGGAGACTTGGAAAGAAGATTAAATTAGCCAGAGTAACAAAGTATTCTTAATGCAAGTTATTTAACATCTTACATTCACACTGGAAAATAAATATTTTGTTTATTACGCTATAGCTAAATGGCCATTGCACAAAGTTCCCTAAAACAGCCCTGTATCAGTAAATGACATATGTGTATATATTTAAATGAGCTTGACAATGCTATATCTATAAAACAATATTTACTTGGTTAAAAATGTATTTAAAACATCTCAATACAGAAATAATCTTTTGAGTAGTCAACATATTCGCTGTTAATATAATTGTGATAGCTCTAAAATGCATTGTTTTCCAGCTCACAACGTAAAATTACAACAAAGAACAAAAATGAAAAAAGTTGGAAGAGCAGCCCAGATTTGACTGTATGATTGGTGATATTTGACGAGATTCAGAACTATTTATTTAGGGCAAACACATCAGTGTTAAAGACAATACTGACAAACAAGAAGTGGATCAACTTTTCTTTATCTGACATCTACACATCTCCTGTCCTGACACTTCCACCATTTGTATCGCTTCACTCCATCTTCTCCTCTCGATCCTTTTATTTCAACCCAAACGCACACACATTAAATTGAATAAAAAACATGCTTAGGGGCAATAGATTGTAGGTGATGTGGCGTCGGGCCGATCTGTGTGTAGGATGGACAGCCTGCTGCAGCCTCCGTCTTCACAAACACACACATTTACAAGTACAAGTGCGCACGCAAGAGGCAGACACACACATACTGACACCAAATATCTGAAAAAACAGCCAAGATGGACGTGAGGAACATGCTGCCTGCACGGGGAGGATTTTGGAAAGAGGAGCCTGGTCAATCTGTTTGTTTCTTTGCCACATCCAACAAGAGTGATAATTTCATTTTCTTTCATTATTTTCACTGTGTCAACTTATTCATTTATTTTTTAGACTTAACCCCCGGTATTAGAGAAAGATGCTGCGGATCATGTTAACACAAAAAGAGCACCTCAGACAATGAACTCAACTAATTTGACAAAATGATTAGAAAGAAAAATGCCATTGTTATTGTGAATATTAAACAACCAATTATTTTGTTTTGTTTTAAATAAATGTATTACCACGTTGGCCAGTTCTCTTTGTATTCGGCACTTTGTCAGCTGCAGAGGGTCGCGCACAGAAAACCTAAGAAAAAGTATAACAGACAAACATTAACCCCCATTTAATCAGGATTACAGTGAACAACCACATTATTTAATACAGATCAGAGAGAGCGACAGCAGTGAGGAGATATGGGACACACACAGTTACCGCACACACACACACACACACATACACACTCAAATCCTCCACAATCAAACTAATGGTGTGCATTAGTTAACTGCCAAATGTTGAGCTTTTTATGGCAGGATCACCCTTCCCTTGAAAAGATAAATACGGTGCACAGATCCCAGTAATTACAGCAATCCCTTTAGAGCACACACAGGGAGAGGGAGAGAGGAGAGGCAAAGTCAACAGATTCTCCCTGCGATAGACGGAAGCGCTGGACTGTCACTACAGTCATTTGGGAATAAAACAGCCATATAGAAGCATTACAAGATTGACACATTGTTACCTTAAAGAGTCAAAACAAAGCTAAAGGGATAGTAACAATGTGTTTGCATTTGTGGGGTTTAAAGTTGGCAAGGGAAATCTTGTGAACTATCACACAAAGAGGTTGGTGAATATTAAGCGTGCTGATTATGCAAATTATTGAATTATTTGTTAAACTGATGACCACACTCGTGTAAAGTAGTCATATATAATCCTACACTTTAAGAATGGCAATATGAACATGACTGAATACCTGTTTAAAACAAAAGGAATTTAACTAGGCTCTAGTAGTATATCTTGAAATGACACACTGGAACCACTGAACTTAGAATATTATACTTAAAATAGGAAATAGACAAGAATTTAAGAGAGAAAAAGCTGCTGCACTTGAACAAAGAACAAACTGTACTTGTTCTATTTTAAGCGAGTCAAACTATGCTTCAAGAAAAATATTGCTTAATTCAGTCACTTTTTAGTTTAGAATCATCATCATAGATTTAAGCTAAGTCCCCTAAAATCATTCCAGTGGCTGTTGTCATTTTTAGATACAAATAGAAATGCAGATAAAAAGTAAAAAAGATTAAGTTAGAGCAGTAGGGTATCTTCCAAAGTCAATGTTGTCCTCCTTGACTGATAAACAAGTGACAGTCTTGCAATGCCCGGTGAATAGTCTATAAAATGTTTTGCTTACTTTCAATGCACTTCCTCATCTTGCTTTAAATACGTATTACTTTAAATGAATAGTTTGACTATGAGATGTTTTAACTTATCTAGTATAGGTTTTTAGTCCAGTTGGAGAAAATCTTCAACGAGTTAACAAGAGGCTTTTAATTGGCTTTTTATTTGAAAATGTCAGACATTTATTTAGGTATGTATTTTGAAGTATTTCTAAGCATGCTGTGTGCAGAGGGGCATGCATTTTTCCACACAAAAAATAAATTTTCTTTGAACAGGTGCTACTTTACACCTCCTCTTTATTTAAATGATTTCTAAACAAATTCCATTACAGTCAATTTAAGTATGATTGGTGATTGTGATTGGTGACAGTTTCATCAGAAGAGGTTGCTGGGAAAAACACTATTAGACAATTAAAGTCTTCAGAACTGATACAGTAAATATTATTTTTTTTGTGTATTTCTTTTATAAAATACATTAAAAACGCTTAAGTGTAACAGCGTGAAAACATCGTCGCTGAAAAATTGTTGATTGCTTTGTACTTTTTCTCCATAAAAGTGATGTTTTTCTGAAGTTATTGGTTAAAACAATCATAGTGAAAGAGGTAGGCATAAAAGAATGACAAAATTGGATGCAAAATGAGAAATTGTCAGATTGTCACTGGGTTTGCTAAAGTGGGAAGAGTTATGGATGAAATGTCAACAGACTGAGTCAGAGCAGAGCCTGGACCGTCTGGAGGAGAACACACGGATGACAACACTGTGGGAGCAGGAAAAACTATCATTTTCATGGAGAAAACTTACTTGCTTAGCCACAGATTTCCGGTGTACTTGTTGTTTATATTTATTATTATTCAGCAATAAGGAACTTTACCTATTTTGCAGGTAGTTTAAAATGACAGGTTGAACTACTAAATTCACTGAACCAAAGATGGGACAATTAAATTTAAGATTTTACCAAACAGTTTACAAATTTCATCCCAAATTAGCCTTTTCTTTTCCTGCTAAATTTTTATCATCCAGTTCATAAATGATGACATTGTACTTGGAAGTTGCCTTTTAATAAATTGTGCCTAAACACTTTTTTTTATACCTGAGACATACAAATACACTAGGACATAGTCATTTTTTAAAATTTATGTTTACGGAATCAGAAAATGTTCTTGCGTTCTTAATGTGATGTCTAGAACTCTGCTCTACTTCCTGTATGTTATGTCATCATATTGACAAACTTGTTTTCGAGTCATTATCTATAATTACGACAGAGAGTCCAATTATTTTGAAAATTAAATTACACTTTGAAAAATACCAGAGCAGACTTATTGAAAATTCCATGTAAGAAGACAAGCGTAAAACTAATGCGCTACTTATGATAACTTTTTCATCTCAATACAGAAGTGTCACCTCAAATTAAAAGTAATTAAATATCCTAATAAAGAAAATAAACAAGCAAGAGCAACTAAAGCAGACCTGGACTGAACCAACATTAAATTTAAACAAAAAAGGTCTTAAAACTGTAACTAATACTAACAGAATATTTTGAGTATTTTGTTATTCATTACTTCCACCTCTGCCAACCAGGCTAATGGCTTGAGTGATTTGGACATTATTTGGACATCAGTGGTGCGTTGTACATGTTGCACGGGGGTGGATGTGGGATTGGCTGAAGTCTGCTGTCTATAATGAATGGTTAATGTTAGAATACGGTCACCATCTGCTCAAGTCTGTGTTCTTTCTCTATCTGGGTGTGTGAAAGTGTGTGTGCAGTGTGGCTCTTGGAGAGAGATTTGGAAATACAGACGAGCAAAAACGAAAAGAAAAGAAGGGGGGGGGGTGGAAAAGATGAGAGAAGAACAATAGAGACAAAAGAATTATTTGAAAGTTTGAAATTATGTAGTAGAAAGTACAGAAAAGAACAGGAAAGGCGCCACTTCAGAGTAAATTTGTAAAGGTTTATTATTTCGTGAGGTAAAATGTAGTGTCAGTGAATTATATTTTATTTATTTGTGTTTTCAAACCTCTGCAAATTTTCAGCTTGCTTAATGTTGAAATAATTGAGATTGTAGGTGTGTGTTTCTCCTAATTTTACCTGAGTTTAAATGATTTGGTTTCAGTTCAAGTTTATTTAGCACATTAAATACAACTTCAGCAGACCAAAGTACTTCACATAAAATCACTATACACAAATAGCGTTACACAATCCGGTAAAAAAACATTACACAAAGAACATGACTAGTTTAGTCCAGTTTGTGTATAGCTTTGGTCCTACTCAGCATTTAGTTTCCGATTTAGTCCCATTTTTATCTAGTGCAAGTGGGAACATATATATTTAATTAGTAAACTTAGTGGTATTTAACGTCATAGAGCAGTGGTATTCTTGTGTTACAAATGTTACAGTGTTTGTTACATTATAGACCTAGCATATAGTTTTTACTATTGAATTCTTATGATCAATTTGGACATTTGAGGTTTTTGACAGACTGATCTTTGATATCGATGACTTTCAGATTAGAATTAGTGTTTATGACATACCCCAAAATAAAGGGAAAGTTTTCTTTTAGCATATATGAAAAATCAAACAAGAAAACGTAGTTGTTTTTGTCATCAGACAGCTTCTTCAATTGCAATTCAATCCGGTAAATGTAAAGACTTGAAACTTTATACAACTGTTGCTGCAGAGTTGAGTGGATCTTTCCAAGTTACTGAAACTCAGAATTCAAAGTCTGAGTCTGGTGCCCAGGTTGAGTAGTAGAATGTTACTTTGAAACTTAAAAGTTTAATAACTCCATAATTAAAAAAGTTAGAAATAGAAGTTAAGATTGGAAAGCAGTAACACTGATTAAGTAGAAACTACACCAGTCTTTTTTAATACATTATTGATTTAGTCTTTGCTTAGACTTCATTAAATTTAGTTATTATAAATGTTACCAAAGTTAAACATAACATGCTCCATTTATGTAGGACAAATTCACATGACAACCAGTATGCTCACTGTGTCTAGAGTAGTAGTAATAATAGCTGTATAATGACTGCATATTGTGGTTTTATCATGGCATTATGGTCTGCACGGCTACTACAATAGTCAGTATCAGTATTTAAAGCTTTAGTGGGATTACAAGAGTAGAGGACACCAGACCAGCTTCATCCTCACCATCGCCCACTCATGCACCATCGCACAATACAATGGCATCTTTACTCTGGGAACACATTGGTCCCAAAACTTTCAAACTTTTAAAATTACTCTTTCCATTGTCTTCTTTATCAGATAACAGGAGATTTTTGTAAAACATCTCTTAACACCGGCTTGATAAGTAAATACAGCGACATGGGTAATCCCGGTGCACTCACTCACACACACATACATACACCAGGTTGTGATTAAATTCTCTGCAGCCTATGATCCAGCTCTAAATCTTTGCAATTTTCATTTTATGCAGCTTTAATATGGATCATAGTTGCTGTGAGAGTGCCCCATCTTTTAATCTGGAGCAATCTGAGCTGTGCGAGGCTGTAGGCCAACATCTGACGCTAAGCCACAAAGTCAATACAACAGACAGTAGTGTGTCAAAGAGAGAGATCAGCTGCAATTATGGTGCCAAAAGACAATAAAATCTAGATTGGCGGTAAATCTTCATAACGCTGGAAAATAACATAGCCCAATAAAGTACATTTTCTTTGACAACTTCAATATTCTTATTAACAGGTCTACTAAGGTATTTACACCAAAAAGTTGTCAACCAGTCTGCATTGTAAAGGTTGCGATTGTCTTAATAGCATAGAATTATTAACGGCATATATTTTTTGGCAATGAAAGATATATTCAAAAACAATCTCAACTGATAGATATTAACTATTTTACTTATAATTGGTTAACTTTTAGTACATTTAGTAGGAAGTAAAACTGTTTCTTTTGTAGTTAAATTTGAACTTGATTGCAAGCCAAAACAATATTATGGTCATGGTACTTACGGTGAAAGTAGAGAGTGGGAGGGGATCGGGACCATTTAGGGCAGTGTGAGGGTGGGGTGTCTCTGCCATCTCTCTATGGGACACAAATATTAGTATTCATACACAGATGTGCGATGACCCTGTTTTGGCAGTAATGGACAGGATATAAGAGGCTTAAGTAATTAAGGGTACACTGTTAAAATGAATATTAATTTTAAACCTCATGGTTAGGAAACTGAAACCAAAATCATTGATGGTTGCCATGACTAAGAATAATGAAGGAAATGTAAAACAGTCATACTTTTTTTTTTAGGATAATTTATAATTTAGGCAATTTTATCTATTAATTACACTGCATGCTCAAGCATCGAGAGGAATCAATTTATCACTGTAATATTGATGAGTTCTATAAATTATAAAACATTACTCAAATCTTTCCAATGCATAAACAGTGTGACAATACAGACTGGACTGTATTACTAAAAACAGATTCATTTTATTACTAAAAAATTATTCTTTTATTTAAAATACACTTTTTGAGATACTTTTGATAAGATTTGTGTTGTGCCTTTAATAGCACAAGGTTCTTCATTCTAGTAGCAATACCTTTACTGCAGCAAAGAATTTTAATACTTGCGATCAGTGGTGTGTTTAACTGTTGGCAGAATTAGCCGATTTGGGTGAACATGCGGGGAACAGGGTCACCCCACCACAAAGTTAATCCTCTGCAGCAGAAGGCATCATTGTGGACATATTGAGAAGAACATGTCACTGACACCAATATGGACCATGAACAAATTAGAATTCCTGCAATTTGTTTTTTCATTCTAACATTTTGTCCTTTGTGCTTTAATGTGCTATGAGTTATTACTCTTTTAACTTAATTGCAACTTACAGATGGCAAGCATCCAAACATCTAATAACACTGCATTTGGAAAGATTTTTAATAATTATTTTATATATACCAGCCTTGAGCAATATAACAAAAAGTAACTTTTTTTTGTTGGCCATGGTGTTTAATTGTTTTACTTTGTCAATGAAAACAAAGCAAAAATGTTTTTCAACCTGAATTTCTTGAAGAAAAAACGTTCAACTTAAAAAGTCAACTTTTCCCCCCCAAGTTTAAATCTGCTCCAAACCACATGCTTTCAGTAAGTTTAGTTAAGTGGCTGTAAACCTTTTGAATACAAAGACACAGATATTATGATTGATTGGAAATGACTGATCTCTTAATGACTTTGATCATTTGCACAGTTGTAGTTTTTACAATCTAATAATCATGCTTTCTTGCTGATGCTGTATGTTCTATGATCAATAACGTATGCAAAGTGATCCAAACACTACACATCACATTAGGACAAAGCATTCACCTTTTGAAACCCTGTGTGTGTGTTAAGTCCAGGTCCACCTCAACAGACACGATTTAATCACACCATAACCTCCTTCTCTCCTGCAATCCTCTTAACAGACTGTATTACATATCTCCAAACAAAGAAAACTCAATCAGAACAAGCCCAGGACCGCCCCCACAGCTTGTCTGATCCCATTGGCATGATTAAAATGAAAGTGGATCCGGGACATTATCAAAATCCCATGTTCACCTCTCTGAGATGTGTGTGTGTGTGTGTGTGCAGGTCCAGATCAAACCACAATGACTTTAGAGTTTCCTACGTAAACAGAATAAAGATTATGATTGATGGGATTCATATGAAGATGTTTAGCATAATCATTCTCACATATTACATTCATTTGTTTATGAAGGTTGCAGTGTGCACAAAACATGTTTTCGTGTTTTGTACCTGTATTAACCAGACTGGTTGTTTATAACCAACCAACCTACCTACCTACCTACCTACCTAGCTACCTATCATGTCTTGTTTTCAATAGAGGATGAGGAGATGACAAAATTGCTAATATTGCGACTCTTGTATTAGTTCTATTATACAATACTGTGCCTATCTAAAATATAAAATTGCAAAAGCAGCAAAAGTAAAACAAACAAGGAAATATAACTAAAAGGGCATTCTTTCAATTGTGATAATTAAATGATTATCATCGTATTCTTTAAGTCAGTATTGCCCTTAGCAGATGATCTTGATTTCTGACCAGAACTGTCGCCACATTAGTCTTCATATTTAGGGTAAGAGACTCTAAGGCCTTACAGTAACACAGGAGCACACCTCATATTATCGTTGCTCCACTTCACTTCCTGGGATAATCCTTAACACCACAGAGAGGACGGCAGGCGACTTGGACAGATCAGTGCACGCCGCACTAATACACACACAAAATACAACACACACAGGGTCACAATTACACAACAGGCAAGTGTACACACGGCAACCATTCATAAATAATACCGATGTGACCCTGCCTTCACCCGTGAGCCTCACTCCCATCCCGAACCTCCTCCTGAACTCTTACAGAAACATATTGTAGTCCTGCTGATTGTCGAACAGGTCCCAAACATATTTTCTCTATTAGTAGAAGTTTTACCTTCTTAAACTTGGTATCACAAAAATACTGATTAAAAAAAAAAATTGGGGGAATTGTTATAGAATGGTCTCTAATATTACATGGACCACACAGTAATAATAAAAAAACAAATATTTTTTTTGCGTTGATCATGAGGGCCTGTTCACATTTAGTTGTTATTTGGTGCTCATTTGAGACATTTTAGTCCCTACGTGGATTTAGTCTGGTCCTGTTCTAGAGTAGGTTTAGTCTAAGTTAATAATCATTCTTGTTATCATTGTGGTTCAAAAATGGAACAAAGTATCAAGCTTCTTTTGTGTAACAAAATTTACTTTAAAAAGTTTGTATGTGTTAGTATGGGTAATGAGGGGGACTTCTGATTTTTCTTACTACAATTACCCTTTGTTCTTTTACCAGCCAACTGAGTGATTCAATTCTTAACATAAATTGTGGTGGCACTAAGATGCTTTCGCTGAAATCTACCATCACAATTAGAACACTAGATATACATATTAATCGTTTATATCCTTTTGTCAGTAGGCAATAGACAGTATTGTCTACAAGATAATATAAGAAGTGTTGTGGCTATATTGTCGAGGTGCAATTTTTGCACTTTCTTTAAATAGCCATTATTTTGTTTCAATATCACCCACCCCTACTTGAGCACTGACTGTTTTAAAGCATATTAGGGCAATCTCAATTCCCTACATTTCCACAGCTGACAGAAAATAATATTTACTTAACATGAATTCTGTATCGTTGATTGTATTTCTATTTGTTTGAGTTCCAAAGTCATTTTGTCCATTAGCCCAGTGTAATTAAATCTCTAAATGACAAACACATTCAGAAACACTAATGACCCGGTGAGGAGAGTGATGGGCACCTGTCTGTCCCTGTCCACATCAACCTTGAGGCCAGGGTTATGTCTGTGGCATCATATACCAAGGTTACATTGATAATGAATGATTTATACACATTGGCCCAGGCAGCTAATTGCCTTCCTAATTGGACTATTTTGTTAACAAAGCTTTATTTTTAGCTGTGGATGTTTTTGTCTTTTGGTTCAAACAAAGTACAGAGTGCCAAAAAACAAAGGTGTTTTTCTGTTGTTTGGCCAAAACAATTGAGAACAATAACTGGCTCAGGGATCATATCCGGTGATATTATCCTCTTATTTGCCAAAAGAGAATAACAAAATCATAATGCAGGGGATTATCAGGAGTACCTGTAGTAACCACTGTATGTCTGTGGTGTCGTAGGATTTAACCTACATTTACGTACATAGCAGCATGTTTTTAATCTGTCCTACTTGTAATGTACCTTCTGATTGAGTATAAAACAAAACAAACAAAAAAGAAATTACCGAGATACTAATACATTTTTAAAACTAGTGTCAAAATTAGATATTTATTATATAATATTTCACACGCTGTAGATATATTTTCATTTGTGTTTTTGTATTAAGTAGCACCAAGTTAGCAAATACTGTAAAAGGGGAGTTATATCCTAAATGTCCCGGAGTTTTGAATGCGGTCCCTCACTAAATTTCAACTTTCATGTCACTGTATCCTGAAGAAGCCTTCACAAAAAAATGAAATCCATTTCCATATTAGTCTGCAAATGTATGAGGAATTATCCCTCCACAAAACAGAACCAAAGCCCTCTGATTCCAGCTAATCCTTCAAGCCAGATATTACCTGATAGGAGGTTGTACCCTGTGAATACTATCAACAGGACAAGCCCAAAATAATGTAAGCAGGTCCCACTGCAGAGATTAAACTGAGCTTGCCTCTACATCAATTTATCTCGTCTTTCTAATGTGGAGGCCATTTGCTTTCTTTTTGAGCATTGTAAAAAATATCTGATACATTTCCCCAAAATAATACAATAACCTATTTTGTTACTATTTCGTATTCTGCCATTTTTATGACACACTTACAAAATCTCACATCATCTTGAGTTGTGTATAATCAGTCTTGGAAAGCGTAAAATCATAAAGTTGCAGCTTAGTGGACACTTGAATCCCTTAAGTCCCTCTCTTTATGCTCTGTCCACATGAACAGTGGCGTCTGAGGCTAAGCAGATTAGCACAATGGGAGAAGAAGCTCTAAGAGTCTTTATACCCTTGTTCATTATAGGGTTAGGAGAGCGACAGTGAAAGTTTGAGGCTTTAAACTGTTCGACCCATAAAGCTGTTTATAAGCGAAAACAAGGAAAGCTGTGAATCAGGATGCAAGTAAAACAATGGCAAACATGACACATAATGCAAATATGCATTGAGAAAATGCTAATTAAAAGTTGTCAGTTGTCATTGCTGTGCGAAATATCTCATCATCTCATCATTTATTTTACGCAATTATTTATTACTGTGGGCAAACTATTAATTCATTACATCAACAGAAAAATTACCATTCATATATATATTCAAAATGAAACCTGGACAAATCTCAATACAAATTATGGCCAAACAGTATCAACTAACATGAGAGCTAAAAGGTGCATGACTTTTGGGTAAATCACTAGAATATAATAAAATGTAGCAATTAATAAATGTTGTCTATGTTGTCCGGAAGTTAATCACTGTGTAAAGTTGCTAAAATAGCTTTAAAAAATAACTTTAATACTTTCTTAATGTATCACATTTTGGGGACTGAAATCAGTTTACAGTTTGCTTTGTGGGGAACAAAAACTCATCAAAAAATCCCACATGATGTTCACCTTATTCTGTGAGTACTTTAATCTGATCCAAACGTGATATAAATATATTTTTTAGAACAAGAAAAAATTCTCAACACTAAATTGTAAGCTGATTTATGCAAAACATTTTTATGGGCATCTACAAAAAAAAGGTTTACAAAAGTTAAGATATACGTATATAAAATGTATTGCAGCTATGATCGATCTCTAAGTATTGGCTGCCAGTCAGTGTAATTCCACACAAAGCATAGAAACGTGTGTGAATGTGTGTGTGTGAGGCTGAAACATTGAAATGACATGAAGAGTTATTTGGGTTGTAATGAAGCTGCTTAATGAAATCAGTGCCCTTGAAAGTTCTTCATCAATTTCAACCCCCTTTGCCCACTTACACACACACACTCACTCGGGTACCAATGCCGGTCTTGTCAGCTAATCCACTCCACGATACAATATTAATTAAACACAGCGTTTCCTGAAGTCCTTAAGTGAGTCGCTATCGTTGATAATGAGCAGGTTTAAAGGAGTCACATCCCTCTAAAATTACTTTTTAAACTGGCCTTATTAAGCAGAAAATGAGGCCCAAATCAGGCTACAAGCTCGTCATTAGGAGCCACTGATCCTTGGCCACGCGCATGTTTCAATGGTTTTAATTAGCTTCGCACAAGATAGTCTACGACAGGAAGTGCCATTAATCTTGTCTTTCTTTGAGGGGAAGAAGGGGGACAGCGTGTTGCGACAGACAGGGCCCAGTGGATCTGAATGCCACAAGAATTAGTGAAACAAATGAGGGAAAAGTAGGTGATAAAATGATTTCACTTTGGGCTTTGGCATATACAGAACAAAAGTTTTACCAAGGTCTGGACAACTTTAATGCTTGATTGAATACATTTACATATAAGCTAATGTGTACACATATACTTGTCATAAAATAAACATAAAAACACATTTTGATGTGGACAATAACTGATGCAGGAGTGTAAAAGGGCATTATGCATCATTAACTGACTTGACAAAATATGAAAATTAATAATTTAAAAATACTTGCTAGTTAGGGTATTTATTACACTACATAATATTTAATATTAAAATATTACACATCTTCAAAACAACATTCACAATTAAGTCAAAATTCTGGTATTCTATCCACTTATATTTAAGGGCACTATACAGCATTAACACAGTGCAGTCCATCACTGGACACACACTTGATGAAATATGCCAGCACTGTGTGTTTATGAGTTGCACTTGCATCAGAGGAGGATGGTCCCGTCCCCTCCTGTCACACCCTCTCCGCATGGACGATTATGGATGGCCAATTACATCGCTTTTGTCATTAATTAATGAGGATAACGAGCTCCCCCTGCTCCCTGCAAACTGCGGTCCTCCTCAGCTGGTACCAACAAGGGCTCTACGACTGTCAATAGGAGGAGTGAAGAGACAGTCGTGTGTGAGGAATAATGGGTTAAAAAAGGGCCCAACTTTGAAGAACCAAGTGCTAACCAGATTCATTCCTTCTGGACAACTGGACTTATACCAGTCCTGAACGTTGCAGTGGAAATACTGAAATATACCTGGACTAAACTGGGTATTCAAAGAACTATGTGACTTAAACTAGCTGCTACAGCATGTTCAACTTGTTCAACACACTGTTCATATGCAACGCTAAAAATTTGATAACGCCTGAGACAAGAACTGAACAGGAACTTATCCAGGACCAAATCTACAACTATGACATAAATTAAGCTTTACACTGAATAAAAGAGAGCAAACCATAATCTAAACTCGGACCTTTTTCAAAATAGACATGAACAGGAAACCAGGACCAAGTTAGGACCTAGTACCACCCTGACAATCCCAGCAAAGACAGTCAGAGCTGTCCAAAGCCCTCACACAGATCTCCTTGTTGACCTGAGGCCTTTATGGTAGTTCACATTTGCCCAGTGCAATGAATTGTGTTTGCTCACCACCAGTCCACTATCTGTGAGGCCATTATAGAGATTAGGCCGAGCTACAGTAACGGATGCCCCGGTTTGTCAGCTCCGATCCTCTGTCAAGACAACAAGCTAAAAGCAAAGAGTGAGAGTGATGAGGGGAAACCAGGGGGAGGGATGGTGGGTGTTGGGGGTGGTGGATGGTTAAACTGTTAGAAATGAGAAAATAATGTGAGTGGCAGAACGGGGCACATGAGGACTGGGATACTGAAGAATGACAACTGAACCAACACAAATACAGGCATAGTCATCATGTTGCTCAGTAGTCTACTTTCATGGCTTAAGCCAGAAGTGAAAGTGACTTGACTAGTCGACAATAAAAAAAAAAATCTCATCTTTTATTATCAAAACTGTTATCTGGACTATGCCCATTCTAAAACACATTTGGTAACACATACAATGGGATTCCTAAAATAAAATGTCAAAAATGGAAAAACAATTTCTAATCTCAATCAATACACTATTTTTTTTTTCCATTTCCACACATTCAAAAGCAATCTCTTTAGCTCAAGTCACACTATTACATGTATTTTTTTTTTTACTACACCCTGTATTAGGCGACTTGTGGTGAATACAAAACCCTCCATTTTCTGTCAAGCTTTTTACACAACTGAGCACTAAAACAAGCAAAAACACACACGGAGACACCCCCGCCTCCCCCTGTGATGTCTGAATAACAAATAAAGGCCTATATGCCCTGTTCTGTGCACTTGCAGCAACGTCGCCCCAAATCACATAGCTCCTCTGAACCAACTGACTCACTCAGTCATTGTTTCGACAAGGTGGGGCTGGAAGGAACGCCCTGACACGGGCTCTGCGGGCACACTCCGAGATGATCTGTGCCTTAATGTGGTCTTATAAAAACCTCATACATGCCTAAACTCCTGTAGACCATTTACCACCTTCTTTCACTGTGAACCTGTCCAAAACTGCCACCTCTCCCTTGTCAAGTATTTTGAAGGTAAGTAAAAATATGTAATGCATTATAAAGCCTTTGGTCATAATATTAATTCAAGCATGCATTATTTGCATCAACCCTCCAGAAGTGTAGAAAGAGTGGAGTCTTGGTTGTAACATGGAGAGCAACAATGTGTTTCGGATGCGTGAGCTTGCACATAGACATAACTTAATTAGAGAAAACAGCGCTGTCAGAAACATTAGGCCGAGGAACGCACTTAAGGGCATATGGTTTTAGTATTATACCGTTGGGTTGAAGCAAAGAGCACACACATACCTCAAAGCTGGGAGCCATGCTAATGAAATCACTCCCTTTCTATCCCACGGAGAGCAAACACAAATGTTTACAGACATGGCACAGTCGGCGCGGACTCCTGCACCACGCTGCGCTGTTACTGCCCCAGCACAAACCGCATGGACTCAACTGCTGTGAAGGTCCACACTCACAAACCTGCACAGAAAATACACAGATGAATCATTTTACTGTGTGAAATTAGTGAGTCTACCGATTCACAATTTGTTTCACACTAAATGACAAACCTCTGCTCTATTTATTTAAAGCATAAAGTAATGGATTATAATTGTAATAATAAAAATGTAACATTTTTTCGCTAGAATTTGTTATATATAATAGGGTAATGCCAAGAATCGAAAATCAGATTACTACTAAAGCCATATATAAACTAGAGTCTCAACTGAACAAATACTGCATTACATTAACAAAATAAAATTTGTGCTTTCAGTAAAGTTTAGAATTATCTCTATCTTTATCAAAACTAGCAGAAAACTCTTTTTTAAATTAAAAATACAATTATTTTGTGCTGAAAATTTGTGCAAAACGTGCATTTGATTTGAAAAATTAAATGTTAGTACACTGAAACGGGAATAGGTTTTAAAGATGTAATAAAATAATAATTTATGCAGAATGTATTTTACTCTAAATTTAAGTTTATCAACAAAGTATAAGCAGAAGGGTTAGGGCTGCAAATTCAATAAAAGGTACAATTTGTGAAGTGCAACAAATCAATGACTTAAATATGTGGATGCTATTTTGTTTCTACAATCCTGGTTTTGTAAGAACCAGTTTTCTGGCTGGTAAGTAGCTAGTTACCAGTTGATCTTATTTGTGCCACATGACCTCAGTATCATGTACAGTCACAATTCACTCTAATGAATATTGGGATAATAGGGCAGCAGAGTATCACATCTATACTGCATCAGTGCGACATAAAGAGGCCTGTGGTCAAGAGCCCGCTTTCTCGGCCATGCAAAAAGGCAACTGTCTCATTTGTAACAATTAGTGTGCTCCTGTTCTGATGAAGCTCAGGCCTAGAGCTTCACATCAACTACAGCTTTTGTCATTTTTCATCCTCCTTGGTCCAGAGTCTCAAGGGCCCAGACAAGACAAGTGTCATCTGAGTGCTCATTTAAGATGCCATCAGCTGCCCACTGTTGTGACAGGGAGCTAAAGAGGGACTAGATAACTTAGTCACTTAACTGACTGACAAATGTATTCAGGATATCGCCAAGTCGGCACATCTGTGCAGTGTTTAAAATTAAGTTATTCATTTTTCAGGGGTTCTTAGTAATTAGATGATTTTGCATTGGTTTAAAGGATATTCAATTGTAGGTATTCTATATTTGAATTGCAGCTGGGGGAATGTTGTAAAAACTACAAAATGAATTATGTTTTGCAAGTTGTATAACTAAAAAACTGCAATACTATGGATAGAAGAATTGACAAAGGGAACGAAATTCCTGCTTTTTAGTCTATTCTCTTTACATTGTTGTCGTTCTACAAAATAGGCCTATATTATGGGCAACCTACGTGATGAAAACCTGCTCCTTGCAACTTAGTGGAGCGTGCAGACAAGAGCAGAAATCGTGTTAATAGCTGACCAGTGAAGAGCGCCAAAGAAGTCTGCGTGCGATCACCCAAATATCCAGAGACAGGTCCTGCGAGCCCCGGGCGTCTCGTGCGTCTTTCCTCTAAGCACCACCGACCCCAGCGCGTGCCAAACAGGTCCCTGCAGTCTACAAACATCTTTGGTGGCGTCTTGACTTTTCACGCGTAAGAAGGTCTTGTAAATTATAACATCAATAGTGGTAGATTGAATAAAAAATTGCCAGTTGTTCATAACGATAAAAAAAAAAAAAAAAAAAAAAAAAAAAACAAGTTATAAAACTATTAGGCACGAAGCACTCACAACATGCCTGCACCTGCTTCAGACAGAAACACAATGTGATATGATGAGTGGAAAATTCGAAAATGAGTCAAATCGTTTTCAGGCATAGATACATTTTAATTATAAAGACATATAAACAATATATGAAATCCATGTTGAGACACAACCAATGGGCTGCATTTAAATAATTATAGTCGGTCTTTTTCCACAGTTGTACAATACAATCATGTGAGATGTGTGATGATGAGTACAAATAAAAATCCTAAAATGTCAGTACATCGTCTTGAAAATATAGACTGACGACAGTTAGGGTAATCCATATAGCCTAATTAAATTAGGCGACTCCTGATTAGATGAATGTTGCATAGTTACAACAAAACAAGACAAAACTTCTTCAAGTTTACTAAAATGACAAACTTCTCAAAACATGATCTGCAAATTCTTGAAAGTGACAGAGCAACTTAATTGTGGCCTATAAACAATTAATAGCAGTATAATTCAAGTTATACATTATGTTAACTTAACTTTTTTACCATGTAAATAACTAGAGTGGGAGAGAGAGATTGAATGGATGTAGCAGAGGTCAAAGTTCGTACGTCTAGGGAAATAAATCAAGGCTTGTCGTTACAGTGTTTGAAGAGGCTTGAAGGTGTCCCGGAATAAGTGGAGCACTTTTCGGCGCAGGTGGCGAGCGCAGAACTGGAGAACGGATAAACCGCTGCTTGTCCAAAGGGGGCCAGAGCTGTTGGGATGGGAGATGAGATGGTCTGGCCCTGGTTCAGATACGCCACAAGCCGTCTCATCTCCTCCAGAGCTTGCGCCTGCATGAGAATATAGTTCTTAGCCAAAAGAAGAGTGGCTATTTTGGAGAGTTTTCTCACAGACGGGCTGTGTGCGTAAGGGATAACCGCACGCAGACCGTCCAGTGCGTCATTCAGGTCGTGCATTCTTCTCCTTTCCCTCGCGTTGATGCTGAGTCGCAAGGACCTCTGCTCTTTAGATTTCTTGGCCAGTGGCCCCCCGGGCTTGTCGTCCCCAAAAGACGGACCTCTCTTCCTGGACTCGAGAGAGTCAAACGCATCATCATCGTCACTCGTGTGTTCTCCGCCGCTCTCGTTAGACTTTGTGGTCTGTCCAGAGATGAAGTCTGTAGCAGGTGTCAGGGGAAAGCGTGCCGGACTCCCAGTTCCGTGGCTAGGACCAAAGCCGAAAGCGGACTGACCGTAGCGCTGTGTCAGGTCCAGCAGTGCGTCGTTGCTAATGGACTTCAGCAGGTTCTCTTCGTTGACGTTCATCTTTTTGCGGCAAAAGTGCGCTCCTCTTGTCGTCTGAGCCTGTCTTGTTTTGCACTTCACTCACAGTTGTCCTCTTTCTATTACTTTCCTGTCACCAACAGTGACTCTTAAAGCTGGAGTGAGTTTGGGTGAAGTCTTTACGCACTGCGCTCCCCCTCGACGCGCGCATAGCCTACGTTAAACAACACTTGTCTGAGTGTGTCCGTGCGCTATAGGCTTCGGCTGCACTCTATTCCTCCCTGTGCCCTCCCTCGCCTTGGGCAGATTGTGGTTCGCGCGGTTCCCGGTGCGCGAGTTAGTATAGAGCACGAGGCCCTGCGGGATTATTTGTTCAACCAATCAGAAGAGGTCTTTAATTGAGTCAGTAAGTACCAGGGATGCTCCCAGGAAAAGTGACAATTACAGGAACACCACACGATGCCTCAAGTCAGAGCATTAAAATACAATTCAATCATTTGGCATGACTTAAACAGTTTGTTAACAGTTCATGCAAAACCAATAAAAACTAAAATATTTATAGTTTAAGCCTATTTTAGGAGTTCTTGTGCGGGAGTAGTTGTCATCTGTCTCAAACTTATTCTTAACTAATTAGCCTATATCTTAAATAAGTGTGCATAGTAGCTACAAGTCACTTTTTGCTTATAACTAACCAGAATAATTGTATTTTTTTAGTAAATCTATTCATATTTTACTTTAGCCTATCGTTTGATTATTCAAATCCCCTGCCGCCTTCTGTTTAAACTGAAGTCTGTTTGAATTATTACTTTTACCACATAAAACATGTTTGTTCAACTGCTTCGGTTCTTATATTGTTACATGCATTACCCCTTGTGAGAAAAACGAAGGTTATACAATAGAATAAAAATAGAATGAGGAAAACTGTCGAAGAGATTAAGTTGAAAACTTTTTGTGATCAGGTTTTTCTTTAGCAGAAATGATTGTGGATGGTGCAAAATGAAATGTACACAAGCTCTTCTGGCCTCAAAGACTCACCAAACATCTCACGCTTTCGCTGCCAGTCAAGGCTTTGTGCGTCTGAGGAACAGGTGTCCACACTGCCGTCGGGTTTACCAGAACTGTGTCCAAATCTGGGGTTACACTGCCCTCCTCTGTTCAGCACAAACAATCACAGCACAAACCATCGTTTAACAAACACTTGATTAGTTCAGATGACAGTGCCACCTTGTGGATGAGGCACAACAATAGTGGTTTATAATTTTATACTAGCATCACAGCCGCGTAAAAGGGGCCCGTGGTATTGTACCCTTTTAGACATCCCTACAAAGAAAGAGCTGGTCTGTAACGTCTTATTCATATGCAAAATCTAGAACGTAGACCACTCTGCAACTATGCTATTATAAAGGTAAAATTTAGGTAGAAAACATAATAACTGTATTACTTTTTTAGTTTGCCTAAATAGCCTACAGCTTTTTATAGCATGAATTCATCACACAACATAAATAAAATTAACTTTTCCCATATTTGATTAGCCTACATAATGCGTGGACACTTTTCAGAGAATTTCAGTCATCTCCGTGAGACTGTAAGAAACAATTGCTTGTTAGTACAATTGCTTTTAGTAATACACACGGTCTACAAAGCATTATGCTTTCAAAGGCTGCTCTTGGTCTCCATGGCAACTGTAGCATTGGTGCATACAATGGTGGCATAGCACGTTTGCTTTATTAGGACTATGCAATACATGCTGTGAGGAGAGCAGCATGGTGCAGTGACAACAGAAGACCACAGTGCGGCAGAGAAGGATTCTGTATTGATTTTTCACTGTAAAGACTAAGGTACGCCCATCCACTGGTTTCTGTAAGATATTAGTCTTACAGTGGCTAACATGTGTCTTTAGGTTACAGAATTTTGGTTTAGAAAAGCAAAGGGAAGTTGTGGAAATTCTATTAAACATTATATTTTTAATTCTAATAAAACAAATAATGTGTTCCCAATACAATGTCATAAATGCTCAAATAAATTTGTGGTTTATTGTTATATTTAGAGAATGAGATGAATACACATGTCTTTCCAGTATTGTGTTCCCTTCCCACAGGTTGGAATTCTTTACAGAGAGTTTTTAAAGTCCAAACTTTTGTAACTGTGGCTCATTCAACTCTCTTCTGAAAGATCAGAAAATGTTATCATTAACCTGTAACTGTTTTTAACTACTGTAATTTCTACTTCTACTTTTTTCACCCTGCAGCTTATACAACAATGCAAAGTTATAGATTCTCATAGACTTACGGTTAACAAGTGCGGCTTATATATGTACTTTCTATGTATCATTTTTCTTATTTAAATCTAGTTGATGCAGCTTATATTCAGGTGCGCTCAATAGTGCAGAAATTACGGTATGTCTTTTCTGTTTATTTTAAAATGAAAGTCGTGTTTTGGGTTGTGTTGTTGGAGCCTTTTGGGACCTATTGTCAAATTCACTTTTCTAAGTTTTTAACCTTGTTATAATGTCCTTCCTTCATCATTAGTTTACTCAAAGTTATCTCACCTACCACCTATTCCCTCCCACGTGTCTGTATTTACTTGTTATAATTCAAAAGATTAAAATTCAAAGTGAAGCATGTGTGGTTCAGAAATGTCCCATAGTCACTTTCCAACAATAAAAAACATTTTTTAAAAATCTGTTGCTTTTTACAGTTACATTTTAAAATGAAGAGGCGGGCTTATCAGTTCTCCAGTTTTGAACAGGAAGTCAGTAGAACTGTTTCTATTTTTAAGTTGTTTTAGATCAACTTTGTGTTTTACAATGAACAAAAGGTAAATTACTGATTGCATATGTTCTAGTTTCTTACTAAATATATATATAAAAAAAACACAATAGGACCCCTTTAATTAGGACTCCCTTGAAAAAGTGATCTCCGAATCTCAATGGGATTTTCCCGGTTAAATAAAGATTAAAGAAATATAAAATTTGAATATAGTAATTGTGGCTTGCTTGTTTTTGTAAACGCCCAAACTATAAACACCAACCCATAGAAATTTAACCCAGAGAACATGCTGTGTTGTAGTGACTTAATATGATCACAGGATGGCAGTAAAGCATTTTAAGTTGACCACAGAAACAACTCACAGTGCACCACTTACTTGGCTACTGTCACTGCACATCACTGCAAGGTGGAAGATACATACAAACATATGGTTTTCATTATCACATAATGGCTCTCATTATCCACTGCATCCAGAGTGTTTTAGTGACAGCAGACATACACTGTGGAGTACAAAAAAACGTGCATTGATATTTACCCTTCAGTAGGAAACAAAACAATAATAAAGGCTTATGCACTGAGGATTTTTATTTTCAGAGGCAATGCAGGGAATGTGATGTGTCCAATATTGTGTTCAGCTCTCAAGGCTGTTTCCAACACACACACACACACGCCCATACCCTCTGTCTCTGTCTCTCTCTCTCTCTCTCTGCGTCTCATACATAAACTTCAAAGTGCAACTCAGTGTAAAGATGTAGCTGGCTGCTTTGATCTTTGCTACTGAATCTGATTAATGTGTGGATTTACAGTGCAGACCTACAGGGACATTTTCACATTAGGATGCAGTCTCAAAAAGCAAAGGATCAACTTTATGGTACTGAGCCAGCCTCTTGTAAAATTGTATTTGTCAATAGCATTTGTGTTAAAAAAAAAGAGAGAGAGAGAGAGAAACAGAAAGGAAGATCAGAAATGATAAAAAACAAGCATTTGAGTATTTATTTTCTGAGGGAACATTAGGAAGACAATAGGACTGGTTAAATACTGATGTGCTAGATGCTAGTCATGTTACAATTTTATGTGTTAAAATGATTTTTTGAGTTTTGCCTTGTAAAAATAAGCAGTAACATCTGGACTGTGTCTTTACAGTTTGAGAGCCTTTAAGTTGAGGTTGCTACATTTCAAATTTTTCCATCACAATAAACTTACAAAAAAGCACTAAAATGTCTTCCTCATCCTCAAAATATCAGAAACAATTCACATTTATTATCTTCTGAATTTGATTGTGTTAAGACTGCAGTGCATTGCAGATTTTTCTCGGGATGGAGGTTTGGTTGGAAAGGCGGGGCCCATGAATAATTGTTTGAGGTATTTTCACTCTGACCCACTTTGGAAGTCCCTTTTACCCCCTTAAAGCTACCGCAACCCAACGCACTGTGAAGTCAAGTTTGCAAGACGAGACAAGACAGCTAAAATCTTACTGACACCGGTGTAAGCTTTAAAGTATATATTGTCAGAACTATAAAATGATCATTTGAATAACAAAAGGCACCCCAGAATCTCTACAGAAACAACAATACATGTTTGAGACTTTTGTGCGTGGAAGCATCTCAGTTTGCCCTAATAAATTCTCTTTTATTCCTCCACAGTTTGATCACAAATAAAACGGTTCATCAAAAATTCTTTATTTATAATGCAACAGAGTCGAGCGCATAGACAGACTTCGTCCAAAAATCTATCAGATCTGACGATTTTACATAACGGAGTCTCTGCAAACTGTGTCACACATGAAAAGAGACTGAAGAATTACTTTTGTGAGCCTTTTCTGCAATAATTGAGTGACACTGTTTCTGTGAAGTTTGAAGATACACACAGTCAGAGGATGCAGCCCTGAGCTCTCCGCTGACAGGTCCTCAGCCATTTCTACCTCACTGCTCTTGTTATCTAGGCTGCCTATTCATTTTCCAAACTCCTGCAATATTTCCATCCCTTTTGTCTCTGTGCAAGAATTTATTTTTTTTCTGCCTCCACTTTTCATGCATATTCCTCCTCCTTGCTCAATGTGAGAAGTCGCCCGGTTTTATCCCCATGTTTCTTCATAGACAGGAAGTCCATATTTAATTAAGTGACTGTCTTGTTCAAATGCTTTTAAGTGCTCCTGTTCGCGCTCTGGGCAGGACACAGAGGCAAAGGGCTTTATTTATTTATTGGGTAGTTGGTCGCCGCTCTGCTGCTCTCTCTGAAGAACCATCACACCCCCATCACGCTGCCCTGGCTCTCCCTGGCTGCATCCACGTCCTCCGGGGACATCTAGCGTCAGTCCACATTAACATCCATCAGAGCATGCTGCACCGGAGGGACTGAGCATGGTCCCACTGAGCCTCACATATCTACGCATCACTACACTTAACACACAGCATCCTCCAGCCAAGCCTGCTCAGAGAGTGACGCACGAGTTCAAACTGTCTTCTGGCATCGGTTTAGCCCAATATTCAAATTAGACTTTTAAGATCAGAGCATTAGTTTACAGCCTATCCAGATAAAGTGCTTAGACCAGAACCAACCTAGAAATCAGAGTTTATTTTTTTTTTGTAGAATGCTTGTAAACAGTCTATCAAAAATTGTGTGTAACCCTTTCTGAGGATTTGTCAACTGCTTGCCTTGATGTTATTGCTTTGCCTGGAATATCCCACAGCATGGCATAAAACTTAACTATCTCGAGACAAGTAGGTGACACCAGAGTATTTTCAAGGTTTGGAGCAATCAAAACACCTATGACTCAATACATGACATTTATAGTGTGGGGTACTTAACTTTTTATCGTCCAAGTCAAAATAAAAAGGCATTTTATTTCTCCTCAAGAGTCAAATGCAGCACCCTGATTGGCTGTGCTTGAGTGGTAACCTCCAGTCACATTTTGTCATCTGTAAAAATTGTTTTCTAGGTTTAATTCAAGGGCAAAACATATTGTACGTGGATATTACCAAATGCTGAGAGATGGTGAGAGTTAGGAACTAGTTGGACCTTGCTTTAGGTTTTGTCAATACTGACTAATCACAACTATTAAATTATTTAGAAAATAGCAATTAGTAATTGAATTGCGGACAGGACTAGGCATATCAAAACATACCATATTTGTGATTTACTCCTTAAACAAAGCAAAAATTAAGACGCATAAGCAAATAGTTTTGCTGATCAAAAATGTTTTGTATTTAAAAATATTCCATCAAGATATCCTCAAGTTGTGTCACATTAGATTCCTCTGGATTTAAGTGAGTAAAAACGGGCCTTTTGTTATCAAAACAGCTACAGATTGGTTGAAGAAATAATTGCAAGACTAATTGATTAACAAAATAATTGTTAGTTACATCCCTGGAGATAGAGCAGGTAACAAACACCTCACTATAAAAGTTCAATAGCTCACCTTTATTGAACATACATAATGGGGGATTGTAGATTATAGTCACTGATCCGCCACATACAATGACATTGTAGCAGATAAGTATAGCTGAACATAATGAGAAGGATCCTAAAGCACAAACTGGAGGAACACCTGAGGTCCTAATCTGCCCCAGGTGGTCCGCAAGCAATCTGCGAGCAATTTTGCACCAATAAAAAATAACCAACATATTTGTCCAGCAGTTCAGTTTGAGAATTGTTTCGTTTAAGGTTTGAGTTCTATCCAAAAAAGTCCCAAAATTAATAGCAATATTTTAGGTTAGTAGAAGTAGTAGTTACCCCAATACATATGTATATTTCAGTTACTGTCACTCCTCAACATTCGCAAACCTTTTAATTAGTGCTGATCTACAGATATTTTTCAAACCTCAAATTTATCTTCTAATCCAACATTTTCAAAGGACTTTCAAAACAACACAATAAAAAAGAAAGTAAATATAAATACTGTCTCACACTGTGAATGGAACCAGCCTAGGTTAGGATAAAGCACAGCACAAATGCAGAAAAATCTCTTTTCAATAGTGGCATTCAAATCAAAAATTGGATTATATTTGTGGCTTTGGTGTAAGAGTATGTGATGTGTGGGTGTATTGTGCTTGTGAAGGCGCTGGTACAGTAGCCTTGCAGTGGGATGCACATTGTTACACCACTCTGACCTAGATTCAAACTATGGCAGTGCAAATGAGCAGACTGCAGCTCACGCAGGCAAATGCATTAACCTATGTTTCACCCTAACGTGTCACATTAGGAGCCCTCATTTTCATTCATCACCTGACTTCAAAGCCTTGGCGATTGATCGATTCAATTTATACCTAATCACTATCACTCGCAATTCCTCCTCTTTCTCGTTTCCGTTTCAGGCAGAATCTAACATCAAACTAAAATGCAAATCGCGCACACAGAAAACTTATAATTGGATTTTGTCTATTAGTATGAAAGCTTTCTTCATTTCCAAAACTCCATCAGACTTTTTGGGGCACACAGATCAAAACTATGACAAAACTAAAAGATAAGGAAGATTGTGAAATATTTTAAAATCAAGAATTCTGACTTTTATCATTATTACGTTAGATCTATAGAATTCACCCAGTTCTAATAAATGATAAATCTTCACTAGCTTATAGTAAATACTTACCACATTTTAAATGATTCACTTTTGGTCCAATGAAGCTAGCTGAGTCAGTCCATTCAATGATTGGTGTGGTGGCCCTGAAAAGGAATAGCAAATAGAAAGAACAAAATAAACAATAGAAAGTTTGATCATACCAATAGTTTATTGTTGGAAGTAATATACTTTCTTTTAGAAACATTTGGGTAGAGGACAGAGAAACACTGAAAAAAGTTTTTTGTTGTTTTGGAATATTTGAAATTACTAATCCATCAACATCTTGGGCAATGTTTGAACTGCACTCAAGCAGCAGCGTCATACTCATGAAGGTGACATCACACAATATGTTCAGTTGGTCTGATGTAAGGCTGGGCCATTGATCGAAAAATAAAAAAAATCGAATCAAACCAAATCAAATCAATCAATTATTTGGTGGTGGGTTTTGAATCAAAAAATTGAAAACCAATCTTTTGTCATAAAAAATGTGTAGTTTTGAGTCAAAGTCAAACTTTGAGGCACAATATTGGTATATAGTTTCAAAAAAAAATTATAAAATGGACATACTAAAGTTTTGTTTTGTTCATGTTCATGAATGGCATTTTTTATTTGTTTTTGAAAAGGTTAAACAAAATCAAATCAAAAACCGGGATCGATCAATATAAGAAAAAAAAATTGTGATTATATTTTTTCCCAGATCGCCCAATGTTAAACCAATGGAATACTAAAAATAGCGTTTATTAAAAGGGGACCAATTGTGTAAAATCTACTTTTCTGAGTTTTAAACACTGTCACAGCAGTGTTCTTTCATAATTAGTATACCAAAAGTTCTATTTGGATTGATTCATGCATGTTTGAGAAATCTTGTATTGTCCCTAACTTATCCTCTAGTGGTCAGAAAGTCCCTATCCCCACACTTGTCTATGTTTACTTTTCTGAGTAAAACATGTAGAGTTCAAAATTGTCACGTTGTCACTTTCCAACAACAACAAAAAAACAATTTAATATTTGTGGCTTATTAAAGTTAAATTTTACAATAAAGAGCGGGGCTTATCAGTTCTGCAGTTTTGAACAGGAAGTCAATGGACCTGTTTCGATTTCTGAGCCGTTTTAGATCAATTCTGTGTTTTACAACAAACAAAATGGGAATTATTGATCTGCCATAGTTTCTTCCAAAATGTACGGAAAAATCACAAAAGTTTTCCTTTAAAGCATATTTTCACACTACAGAGATAAACTTACCTATTGTGACCCAGTAGTTTATATTCCACAGCTGTTTTAATTTTTCTATTGTTTTGGCTAATGCATTCCTGGAAGTTCTGCAAACCTGACAAGAAACCATTGTCGCTTCCCGAGCCTCATTTCTTTTTTTCTTATTCCTGCATGACATGTCTACGATTTTTTAGCTTTCTATTTATACCACATTATAGGCTGACACATTTTTGATATTTAGAGTTACAAGAGCTTTCCATAACAACAGCACTGGGCAGTGTCACATAGGCAGTGTTTCCCAACCAGGGGTATGTAGACCCCAGGGGGTACACGACCATTTGCCAGGGGGTACTTGGGATTGCAGCATTAAAAGAATGGTAGAATTGCAACTATTAAAATGCAAAAAATGTTATTTGCAGCACATTTTACATGTTAAATGGCAGTTTTTTGATATGGAATCCAATGAAAAATTAAAATGCAATAGCTATAAATGAAAATAGAGAGAGAGAGATAAAATAAGGGGTACTCTGTGTGTAGAACTCTGCGTGTCCAGTTGTAAATGCTGTCATTTTTGTGCATTTTCTTGTAAGAACTACTAAAAGATCTTCCAAATGTAACTACTTCTCCCTGATTTCTTAGAAAGTACATTAGTCCATTGACATGATGTTGAGGCAACCCTTCCACTCAAGGAAAACACATGCATGTACAATGAACGTACCTAAGACTTAATGAAAATACTGTACCTTGATTACTCAATTATAGTATGCACTAATCATAATTGAAATGGAAGTTGAGTGTTTTGTTGTTGTGGTTGATCAATATAAACTTTTTGTCATATTGTCCAGTCCAACACAACCATAAATCTAAATCTGCTTGCCAGAAATATAAATCAGTCTGTCATTTTTCATAATTATTATTTTTAATTATGCAGATTTTTTTTTTATAAATAAACAAACAAACAAGTATAATGGACAAGTCCCCTCACTTTACTTGCTCCACCCTTTAGTGCCTATGGACCTACAAAAGTTGTGAATGACAGCAGAGCCATCGAAAAAATTGTCTATGTTGTGCATGTTTGGGGTTATGTTAGAATTTAAATCTTCACCAAAACTTCTAGCACTTTGCCCCATCTATTAGAAATGTCGTTATGCTTCTTACAAAAGTAAGGCCATAAAAACCAGTCTCATTAATTAGCTTTGCATTAGCAGATGCAAATGAGTTTAATTAAAAAATAGACTCTCCTTTTGCGGCTTCAAAGAGGGACAGTGCAGCGTAATCATGAAGTTTGTTCAGCTGTGGCACTAATGAGACATATTTGGCCTAACGAGCGAGCCATGCCCTCATTTGTTTATGCTAATGATTTGAAGCTGTATCTGTTACATTATTTGTACCTTCAGGGTTTAGTTTAACAATGTCAAGGTGCTGTTCAACTGTTTCACTGATTCAAGAGAGACAAATTCACTAGGCAAAGTTTAGATGTGGCAAAAGCAGACATTGTCACTTTCAATTATGATAATGTAAGTTAATTTTGCCAGTTAATTTGTTACATAAAGTAAGCATCAAGAAAAAAGAAGTGTTTCTTCACGTAACTGTGCTTTTCTTTCACAAAATTAAAGGCGCACTGTGTAAATTTTTGGCCAAAACAGACTTGAATAAAGCATGTTTTTGTCATTTAGATTTCTTTGATGTGCTTAAAAAAATCTTAGCTTATCTGCTTATTTCTTACAGGCTTATGTGACCACAAAATGATGTGGAAAACTTCAGGCAAAGCAATAACATTCACATAGAAACAAACACATGTAACTCCCTTCAGACAGTGACCTTTAAAAATAGTGCAAAATATTAAACCAAACATTTATATCCTTCTGGCTGGTTTCCCTTGAATGAGCAACCCATTTATCCTGACTTGTCCTGAAAGTTCTGAGAAAATAAGCTAGTGCCATAGACTTTTCGAAAGACATATCACGGGCTAGCCAGCTATGTGCTAACTCAGACCACAGTGTGGTTGTTTTCAGTCTAAAATCTATAACTTAAAATGTGGCAAAATGTCTTAAAACTTTGTTTTGAAAAGTTGTGGAAATGGATTTTAAACAAAAATGTAGCTGATTAGCCCCGAGGACGTTTTCAAACTTTATATATATTTTTTTTTTTTTTTTTTTTTTTTTTTTTTTTTATTTCTTTTTTTTAAACTTGGGTCCAAGATTGTGGAACCAGGAAGTGGGCGGTTGAACCTGATTGAGCCCCGGAGCGTGTGAGGGAAATCGGGTAAGCGCGAACAGGATAAACAATAAATAATTTATGAAAACTAATACATGCTTCGTGTTAACAACTTGTTTAGTAACTAACTACTAACTTAAAAAAGGACAGTCGTCAGCAGAGGGAGACATCTTACCTGATCACATGTGCGAGGGTGTGTCACACCAATTTATGTCCCGCGCAACAAGTACTATCCTGATGGGGAAAAGTTACATTTAGATCGAAATAATAATGCAGCCTATCGTTAAGTAAAGCAGTTCAATGTTCCTGCCTTTGCTGCATATCCCACGACAGTCTCCAAGTCCTTTTCTCCAAATGGTGCTTTTTGGCTGCTGTTGGTAAGTTTTGATATGCACACTCTTCTGAATGTGAATTGTGATTTAGTTTTTTCACGTTACTGAAAGTGTAATATGCAACAAAATGTCAGACTAACAAACATTCTTGGGCTATTTTAAAGTAGGCCTATCCAAAATCCACATTGCAATGTTATGCATTGTGAATAGGGTAGATACTGATGTAGGCTATTATTGGCATTATTAGGCATATGCATTTGTAGCAGTTTTTTAATTGAACTCAATTTAGGCTTAGGTTACACATACATTTCATGCTAAGCCCTGGCATTGTTCATTGCATTAAAGGTTTCATTGTCAAGCAATTCATTCCCGATCTGCCTTGAAGTTCTTAGACCGGCTAGATTGTGTGAGTTTTAATAAAGAGATGCTAAGTTTACCTATTTTTTATCTATCTATCTATCTATCTATCTATCTATCTATCTATCTATCTATCTATCTATCTATCTATCTATCTATCTATCTATCTATCTACAGTTTAAAGTTTAAGTGCGGGAGGCCCAGACTTCCCCACACTCTTCCTTCAGCTCATCCGAAGGATCCTGAGGCATTCCCAGGCCAGCGAGTCTCTCCAGGTGTCCTTGGTCTTCCCCGGGGCAAAATTATTCCTTGAGATATGTCAGTGCTTTAAGTGGGCCAGTATGCACCAGTACTCAGTTCCACCACTTCAGAAAATGCCAGATTGGAGCACGGCACTTCTCTGAGCATTCAGTATGTTCTCCTCATAATTTTAAGGCCAAGACTACGTGGAAATAAGAGAACTGTCACTTTTTTTGGACGTACCGGCGCTTATTTTTGCTTGGAGAAGTTTAAAATAAATAGCCCAAGAATGTTTGTTAATCTGACCCTTTGTATAGTCACGTGATAGACATAAATGGGAGGAAAAAAGTTTGGAACCTTCCTGTAGAATGGTTTTTGTTTCCACTTTTTACAAGTCACTGTGACTGACATTCAGACATGCATGGAAAGCAAAGAACTTGCCCAGTGCCTACAACTAGGACGAAAACAACACTGCTTTTCCTGAATTCGAGATTTGACTATTGGAGTAGTGGAGTAGACCTTACAGAGCAGGCTGAGGAGCGTGATCCCGCTGTTATTGAACAGATTCTCCAGTTTCTTTTGCTGACCCCCTGTCTCGAACTCAATTGCTCGCAAGGAGACAGACAATAAAATGAACCTTGAACCTTGAACCTTTCCCCCTTCTTAAACAGAGGACCACCCATGGTCTGCCATTCCATAGCTGTCCCAGTTTGCCACATGATGTTGCAGAGATGTGTAAACCAAGACAGTCTCTCCACATCAGAGACTTGAGATACTCAAGAATCTCATCCACCCTGGAGCTGCCACAAAGGAGTTTGTCAACAGCTTCAGGACTTCAGCAAATATTGAGGAGATGCTCAATTATGACTCCCACCCTTCAACAACATCCTCAGTCAAGGTTGAACCTCTGAGTTGGATGGCAGAATTTTTTTGAGGCCGATCAATAGTTCTCCTTCATGGTCACACCAAACTCCTTCCAAGCCCAAGTTTTTGCCTCTGAACTGCAAGCTGTGGTATGTTTAGCCTGTACCTGTCCCACAATATAATGACGCTTGATGGAGCTTCTTCAGCCTGACGGCATCCCAGCCGCATCAGCAATGGAGGTTGGGACATAGTCCACTCAGATTCAATGTCCCCAGTCCCCCTCGGGAGCTGGGAGAAGCTTTTCTGGAGATGTGAGTTGAAGATTCTGCTGAGAGAGAGATCCACAAAACGTTCCCAACAGACATTCACTATACGCCTGGATCTGCCAAGTCTGTCTGGCTTACTCCTCTGCTAGAGGATCCAACTCACAGTCAAAAGAGACAACATCATTACAAATATACATATTTATAACACAACTCCAAACACCACACAGAAAAATACAAGAATAAAACTAGAACCTGTAAGAATAAAAGCAAGGTCTCTTAAACAATTCCTAAGCAACTCATTATTGAAATAAAGTGAAGACAAACAATCCCTGGCAAACACCCCGCTAATTAATGAATGGTTGCGCCAGCTGGCTGAAAAGGCAGCCACAGTTCAGTTCTGTTTCCGTTTACCTCTGGCTCCCTACGAAGGTAATTATACTTAACCAAACCTCAATAAACTCAATAAAACAATTACAATAAATAATATTAAATGTTTGTTTTATTGAATTTAAAAACATTAAAGAAATTGAGTTTTCTCAGGTTACTGAAGAAGATTGAGACTACTCCAAGTGTTAGAATCAGAGATAATGTGACAAAACATTAATAACACAATTCTGATTCGATCACAATTCATTATTTAAATACTCAGCTTGCGCAAAAGTTCACACTTTTATTGCTTAATTTAGCTGCCACTCACTTGGAGCACATTAATGGCTGACCAAATAAAAAGTATGAAAATAAAAAATAGTCTGAACACTGCATTAAATGGTCAATTTAAAAATTATTGTTATTATTTTTTTTGTTTTCAGCAAAAATGTAGACCTAATCTTATTCTCCCATAATCTTACTCTCTCTTGTCTCTCTCGCGTTCTATCACACACATAGACATTTTACCTTTTCACTTTACTTTTTCAGTCAAATTTAGAATGACCAGCTGTATGTTGAATGTTGCCCTGAGCAGAATATGTGCAGTACAGTGCATGTTTGTGTGTGTGGCCCTTGCATCTTTTGTTCACTGCTGAGTGAGTGTGAGGCTGAGCGAGACGGCTGGTCTTCACTGATAACTGCACACAACCACAGCTCTGCAGTACACCTATTCAAAATATCAACACCCTCTCATGCAGCCTTGCACTACTGGGTTAATTAATGCAAAAACTGAGAGAAAATTGAATGAGACACACTTTTAATTGGCAAGGCATTCAAGCATATAAAAAATGCTCAATCATTCTCTGCATTGCTGTACCACAAAGCCTATATTTTAAAAGTAAATTATGTGAATGCAAAATGTTGCTTCTTGTCGTAGTATAGCTTCACAATAGAAAAAGCGTCCTCTCTAAATCTGAATTATATAATAATAAACAGAAAAATATGTATATAGCAACTTTTAATTGCACTATATTATTGCATAATCCTGTATTCTTTCTATTTTTATTTCTAAAACGTATGTCTTTCCAGTTGGTTAGCAAAAATGGTAAAAGTATGTAGCGATTGGATGTGATTATTTATACAGTATGTGATGTGCTTGTGACAGAATGAGGAGGAGTTTCAACATGGCGGTTGCGGTGGGATGATACGTGCCAGACGAACCAGCTGGTCTCCCAAAGCTCCAGGAGAAGACACAGGCATGAAGGAAAGAAGAAGGTCTGTTAGATGTTTACATTTGAAACTATTGTATGACTCCTAATTATGTTCATGACAAAAAACCTGATGCTTTACAGACATAGATCAGCGATTTAATATTAGATACTCTGTTTTCTACAACGTTAACTTGCTATTTCAAGTCCAAGGTCTGTGTACAGCTTTGTGATTGTCCACCTGGAATTGTGTCATATGTTTGATTTTTTTACACCGCGTTTTTAGATCAGCCACAGCCAAGAAATGGCATGTCCATCTTAAAAATAAAGAAATTTACCTTATGTGAGAAAAGTTATCAATCTGAACATTATAGCAGCTGGAATTTGAAGTTATTTATCAGGCTGCTTCAGAGGTTGACAATTGTAGTGAAGCATTTGCTGATAAAATGGAATGGAACAGCACTGTTGGTGTGTCTCTTTTTTACGTTATTTATTTATTGATTGTAAGCTTGACTTGCTGAAGCTTGACTCACTCCACTATGGTGGACGAAAGTTAAAGTTAAGGACTAAAGTATATTTTGAAAAGAAAGGCAAGGTAGTGACAAATGTCTTTTAATTGAAGAAATGTTGTGACTCAGATATGGCAAAAAACATGATTATGTATTTTGTTTTTGCAGGATTGAAACATTACATCAGTTTATCAATACCCTGACCCTCCCTCATTTAAAGGCACTGAGCATCATCATATTCATCATGAGGTGAGTCCTTGCAGATTGAGCAGCTAGAAAGAATGATGGTAACACAAAGACTAGCAATTGCCTTTCTTTGTGCATCACCTCTTTGTCTGTTGTGGGTCAATAGTAATGGTAGTTGAAACATACAATGAGAGCCACACTCGGGGGAAAAAATAAATGCTCATCTATCTCTTATTTAATTAGCTTTTTACTGCATTACTAGAAGTAGAAAAATCATTACTTTTTACTTACTGATGCCCAACTATGATAACAAAAGCATTAAAATCTATGAATAGTGTTTTGACAGTGACAAAACATATTGAACTCAAACGTGTCTAGCCCAATGAGAGACCTTGAAATAGTCCCTTCATCAATTAATTTTCACTCAATGATACAGTGCTTTACTTAGCCAAGCATTCAGCCTCTTCAGACCGCTATAATTGTCCCAGTTAATTGCTTTTCAACTGGCTTTGATTACAAGGTCAGGCCTGAATTGCTGGTGTGCATGGCTCAAAGTTGGGCGCAGCTCAGCTCTCCATTTTATTTAGCCACTTCTTTTCTCTGAAGATCACAACAAATTACCTCTCTCTTCTTGTCATCTTGTCCTCGTTTAGGACAACAATATAAACATAAAATTCAAGGCATCTAAGTGGCGAAGGAGACACAAAAAGATGCACGTTCGTTCTACTCTTATAGATATCAGGCAATATCCAACCAAATTCTGGGCCACCAACACTTCAGAGCCTCCCCACACCTGCAGATTGGCAAAACCTAAGCAAATGGAACTTTTAGCACTGAAAATTAAGATCTCAAGTGATGCTTTTTGGACTCTTTTGTCTCAAAGAAGGGTCTGCAATCTATTTCAGATACTCTTCATAAAATAAATGTCTCAGAATTCATTGTAATGGGCAATATAAATTGGGATTGGCTTTAAGACATTTCAACTGGTCTAAACAGTATTTGTGATACTTTAAACCTGGCACAACTCATAAATGCTCCAATTTGATAAATTCTAAAGTTCAGAATAAATATTCTTGACCCAGTCATAAAAACACTGCTCACAAATACTCTTTACTATCAGCTGATATTTATTGTAATGATGTGAGTGACCACTGTTTGATCTCCTGTGTTAGAAACACCAAAATACCTCGAGTCATTTTTAAAAAGCACCTTTTTTAATTTTGAACTGCAAGCTTTTTTACATTATCTACAACAGCTACGCAAATCTAAATCTGAATACCAAAATTACGGTGTTATTGCAGTTATTGCTATTCTTTAGAGTCTCTTACCATCAAAAAGAGTGTCCCACAGGGATCAATTCTTGCGCCTGCACTATTCATCATCTTCATAAATGACCTGGGTAAAGACGTGCAAGCCAAACTACACCATTATCCAAAGGATACATTGTTCTACTCTGAAGGTCCCTCTATTGAGGTGGCCACAAAGAAATTACAAGCAGCATTCTCGACTCTATTTTGCCTAAAACACACAGTAAATGCTCAAAAAACAAAATGTTTAATTTTTTTCAACAGCCTGCTTCATAATTGATCAAAATATATTTACATTAGAAGGCAAACCCATTGAAAGTTAAGTTTTTATTTTCGGGGAAAAAAAAAATTGGTTGAGGCCAATTTTCTTTCTGTAATTGATTATAGTGATACATTAAGTATGCATGCTCCATCATCCTCTTTACACAAACTGGACTCTGTGTATCATGCATGCTGCACTATTCTTTATCACTAATGCAAAGTCACTCGTTATTGCACTATGTATGATTCAGTTTGTTTTGCACATCTTTGTCAACTCGCAGAAAACAACATTAGTATATTTTCATTTACAAAGAAACTCTGGGTAAACTTCCTGGTTACCTGTGTTGTCTCCTCACTGTCAGCTCAGGTAGTTACCAGCTTCGTTCATCTTCTCAACTTTACCATGTGCCTTGGTGCTTTACTGAACTAGGAAAAACTGCTTTCTCTCTGCACCATGTTCTTACATAGACCTCAAATTAAAAGCTGTGTATCTGAATCTCAATGGGATTTTGTGGTTAAATTAATTATGAATAATAATAATAATAATAATAATAATAATAATAATAATAATAATAATAATAATAATAATAATAATAATAATAATAATAATAATAATAATAATAATAATAATAATAATAATAATAATAATAATATAATGATGGTCAACTTTTACCTTAGATATGTAAAGGTAATGTTTTATTAAGAAACAATTACATTAAGCACAATGGCAGAAATGCTTGTACCAGACTGTAGCTTATAGCTAATTTCTATCTGTAGTCCTGGGGAGGGGAGAGGGGAGGCACATTGGACATGGTTTTTTTTTTTAGTTGTAGGAGGAAACCGGCGTACCTGGAGAAAACCTACGCAAACCTACGCAAACTCCACATAGAAAGGCCCCGGACGACCCGGTAGTCGAACCCAGGACTGTTTTGCTATGAGGCCAGAGTACTAACCAATGTTTTAGGTCAAGTATGCAAACAACAGTTTAGAATATTAACATTTTTAATAATGGTACAAGCAAGGTAAAGTACATCATTCTCCTCATGGGGAACTTCGTCCACTGCTTTTGACTCATTCCTCTGTGTGTCTCCGGAAACTTGTTAGCGCTGACAGTTTCCCCCTCCCTTTTTTCCCATTGGTCAGCCTTCCTTGTAAGTGACATGTAGATGTAACCAATCATAGTGAAAGATGAGTTCTACACATGAGCATGTGTAGTTTAATTAAACCTAATGAAAATGACGTGTTATAGAGCTTGAACTATGATCTGGATATTAAAAAATTGAGAAAAGACTGTTAGGAGACACAAACTATATATAGAAACTGTGTCTTTTGTTTATGTAAAAGTGCCCTTTGTGTTGTGCATCCTGATATAGAAGCAAAGTCACACTTGCAATGCTCATCACATTATAGTTAGTCTATGTAAATCAATGCAGCGTTCCGTTGCACACAGCAGTCTGTGTGGAGCTTTGTCCTTTCCCTCGACAGCTCACACGGAGGCGACAGAGTCCCTCTCATTACCAACACCACGGCAACCAAACAAAGGCCTAAGCTGTGTGCGCTCCACTGATAACTCTGGCCTTCCATAAGAATCAGCCTTCCATATAGAACCTGATGTATCTCACAGAGAGATGCATTAACACAAACATGCACATAAGGCTATGCATTCAATTGAAAATCTCACTAGCATACATTGATTTACAGCACGTATTCAGAATAGTCATGTTTTCTATCTATAGACTTGCATTGTTTGGGAGTAAAATCACCTTACATTGTATAATTGTATTATCAAACTGTGTTTCTTTACACAAATTGTCTTTCTGAGATGCACTTCTTGCCATTTACACAGGCTTGGCTAGGTTTTTAAACATTACATTCTTCAACCCCTATAATAAAGTGACATTTTTGAAAATATGTAAGTGACTTTATACACTAAATAGCCATGCAAAAGAAGCAGCATGGAAAGACATTATTTCTGCCCCACTTCAGAGTTGCCCTTTCCTCATCTGGCCTTCTGCATGTTTCACACCTGGTTGGTTAAGTGTGCCACATAGCTGTTGACTCCTGTTGAGGACTAAAAGTAACAGAACCCATTGATGCACACAAATCCTAACATACCTCCGCTTTTTTAGGTTAAATTCACATATAGACACAATGAAATGTTGACATTTTTGCACAACATTGGCCAGCCAAATTTATCTTTAGATTTGATCAAATTTTTTTGCCATTGGCGTAAATTTAGGTTAAAGGGCTTTTAAATGACATTGCTTGAAATTAAACTAGCTTTGGCGTTACAAATGTTTTGCAGCTAATATATAGTATGCTCAGTCATCCTACTTCTTGCGGTGACTTATATGTGCCATCTCGCAATCTCAAACTGTCTCAATAGATTGTTTATCTTGTTGTCATATTGCTTTAATGTGGTGTTGCCTTCTGCTGCAACTTGGCCAACAGTCAGCAAGGTACAGAGAGATAGCCGGAGCAGCGGGGCGCAAAATGGTGGGCTTTTAGTGCTTTTTCACATTGCCTTTGCCGCTGCGCACATATCTGTAATTGTATATTTCCTGTATGCTACATCAATGTTGTCTTCTGCCCGATGTGTACACACGACTATCTTTCAAAGGACATTTCAGCACAGGTGGCAGTGACCCGTTTTGCAAATGAGTTCAGGGTGAGGAATATTTACCATGGAGGCAGATAGGATGTCATTTCTTGGGCTGATAATGAGAGCGAAAGGGGAAAAAATGCCAAAAAGGAGGAGCAGAGGGGAGGATAGCGAGATGCCTAAAATATGCATCTGTCATCACGTGGGTGAGTGATAGCTTTCTGTGAAGGTTTTTTTCCTCTTGATGCGCCAGTGTGCAAGGCAAGGTTGTCTAATTGAGCCCTGCTGCCAATCACCAGACTTGGTTGTGTGTCTGTACACGTGTCTGTTCACTGTGTGCGTCTCAAACTGCCTGACACACACAGAATGCAGTGTCTTTGATCATCTGAGTGAGACTGTCCTAATTAGCTTGGTGTTAAACATGAGAGACAAGTGAGATCAAGCAGTGCATGCAGCCAGCAGATGATCAGTGCATTTTGGGAGGATGTAAAAACTAGCATCCCAGAACTATCAGGATGAGTCCGCACCAGTACTTACACAACAGTGACATGGGATAGGGGAGTTAGCTTTGTTCATGTTTTAGAAGATTTTGGAGGATTTTTTACTGAGACAGAACGATCCAATGTTCTTTGCACATACTTTGCCATCAATTTGTTCAAATGTTTTATAGATTTTATCTTGTTTCTCATAACATTTTCATTTGCCACACTAATGTACCTTAATGTGAGATTTTGGTTCAGTACACTTCTTGATGCAACACTTTTATTCTCAAAACATTTCCTACTGGTTCGGCAGACAACACTCAAAGTATAGTCTAGCATACCACAACCATTAATTTTCCTCAGCAATTGCCACACTGCAAGCACAGTTCACTTGCAGACTCCACCAGGCAGCTTTTTGTGTAAATGTCAAAACTGGATTTGTTTTGCTTGATTCAATCATTGGCTTGACTCTTTTTATTCAAGATAATCTACATTTTTACAATCCACACAAGAAATTCTGTTAATCAGTTGTGCATAAAAACAGATTGCTCTTTACACAAATAGAAATCATAATAGTTATTTGTATACAGCTGTAATTCTTCTCAAACAAGATGATAAATGACACAAAGTAAATAGAAGTCTGTGTTTTATGCACCTTCAGAGTCTTTCTGACCCCATCTCCCCTGATGTGGTCTTGGTCTATTGCCTCCACAGACCAGGGCGGTTCACACAGGACCCATATCACTGCCCCCCTTCCTCCCAACATTTATTATTACCTCTTCACTGTGTGCCTCATGAATAAACATCCCTTACATTCAGTCACTGCTGGCATGAAATGGCCACAGCACACAGCCCCCCTGGCACACGCGGGGGTAATGCCGCAATCATTATTCCACTGCTGCGGTCCCACACACCAGCATATTTCACCAATCATGTGGCGCCCTTCCCCTGGCTTTTCTTTGGATGACTTAAACAAATGATGTGGCAGCACAGAGGAGGGCCTGGTACCTCTGCTCCCCCTGTTTACACGGACACAGTGGAATCTGCATAATTCTGAGTGGCAATTCTGGAAGGGAGTCCAAGGATTTTTCCCTCTACTTGGATTAGAGGGAGGGGTCTAAGGAGGTCCTGCCTCTGTCTTCTGTTTCTCTCATATAAAGTGCCAGCTCACTGACTATATACTTCTGCTATTATCCCTTTTCATAAAACAATGAATGGCTTTAAAGTATGACATTTTTTATGATAAATTGTTTTACATTTCTGCAGGAGACATTTAGAGATGCGTTCCTGGACAATGACTTTGTTCCGTTTTGGTTTGCAATTGAAAAGTAGAGATTTTTTTAATGTTTAAAATTTATGTTTTTACAATATATATATACTGTATTTTTTTTATTTTTTTTTTTTGCTATTTTGCTAACACTGCATATTTTTAGTCAACACAATTATCACTGGGGTTTTGACTGTAAGTTTTAATTATGGGCCAAAGTTTCTTGTATCAGTCATTGCTCTAGGGGCTAAAGAGAGTAAAAATGATCAAAACAAGAAAGGTCAACATTTTGATCTGAATATGCAGCAAGTGTAAGATCTGTTTCTCTTAATTGTCTCTGCGAAGGAATTTGACTAAAGATAAGATTACTAACATATCTGTGAAAGTGAAAATGTTGATATTGCTTTTAGTTTTGACATTTTATGTAAAAGTGAAGTGGAGCAGAGGGTGAAGTTAATATTGATGCCTGAAGGACTGTTCACTGCTTCAATCTGTTATCGCAACATTTCTTTATCTACTTTATGTCCTTATCAGCCCTGCTTTAATCCCAGCGTATCAACATGAGAAATACTTCACAACAGAAGCATTCCACTTTTGAAATGTCATTGCCATATTAGCTCTGGTTTACTAATTAGCATTCTCACAGACATTTAAACAAACCAACCATCAACTTTATTTAATAGCATAATAGGTCTGTTTTCCTTTGTAAAATTCAGTTTGAAATGCTATTTGTGAAGACTACCAGATCACCAGTTCCTATATCTGAAACAACCTCTTCATTTAAGGATTTCTGAGTTTGCAACATTATATTTGTCTATAACAACTGTTAAACAAAAGCATTTAATCCTAACTCTGTGTTGGCATCTCTGAAAACTGATTTTTTTTTTTTTTTTTTTTTTTTAAGTAATCCACATCTAATTACCAGATCAAGTCCCTATTCAACTGTAGTGTCTTTTAAGTGTTTATGTAACACATCTCTTTAAGTGCTTAGAGAGGGGTGCGGTCTGCTACTGTGCAAAGGTCATCTCCACGGTGATAGATGGGGTCATCTCCATGACGATGGATTGCAGGGGGTGTGGGCCGTCGAAGGTCGCACACCAAGGACGAGGCAGAGTGATTGCAGCCACCCAGACAGGAAATCGAAGAGAAGCACTCGGAGGGGGGGGCACAGGAAAAAGGTGCAATTTCACAAGCTAAATTACTTGTGGGATGGAGCAGTGAAAAATATCACTGAGGAGCAAGAGAAGGGAGGTCCCGAACATCAGGAGCCGTTACAGTTATGATGACTACAATCAAAGCCATCTAACGTGAATGTATCAACCAGTAATGTAATAATGGACCAAACTTGCCAATCGTACAGCATTAGTGTAGCCAATTTCTATAACCTTAATAATTACATGCTACCATTATCAAACATCCATGCATTTTTTAATCATAGAATCAAACTCATGTTTGACAACTTTCTTTTAACCTATAGAGACAAAATACTGTATGACATCTTTGGGAAAATCTGCATTGTCTCCTACAGTCCAGTCTCTGGCAGAGTTTGGGTGTTTACCACACGCTTCATCATGCTGTGTTTATTCTGAGACTGATGCTGCCTGTGACCAGGAAATATTGATTGGATTGTGCAACATGTTCCACTGTAACATTACTGCATTTGCCCTATGGATAATTATTATTTATTAGACTATTGATTCACGATTATTTAGTCGAAACTTGTGAACTTATTTTTTGTAGTGATGAGTCTTATATTATATATATATATACACACATACATACGTATACGTACATGCAACAACATGCTTGATAACAGAAAGATACACAGGGGACTTACTACGCAAAATACTATTACTGCTACTTTTTTAGTTTTAACTAGTCTCTCATCATTGGTTTACTTACTATTGTATTTAGATTCATGTATGTTTGAGTGATCATGTTTTGTCCTGCAGCTGATGCTCAAGTGTTCAGAAAATCCCTGCTTTCACCAGCCCCCCTATCCCTCCCTACTTGTCTACATTTACTTGCCATTACTCAAAAAGGTTTGCAATTGTCCTAAAACCCCTTTCTAGCGAAATAAATTAGTAATTAAAAAAAATTAAGTTAAATTTTACACTGAAGTGGTGAGGCCTTTTGTTGTTTTGAATAGAAGTTAATGAGCCTGTTTCTATATTTTTAAGCAGTTTTAGATCAGTTTTGTATTCACAATGAACACAATTTAATTGATTTATTTTTATGTAAAATATAGAATAAACACAATATGTCTCCTTTTCTTTGCACAAAAGAACAGGTCTTCTGAGAATGGAGGCATTCCCCCTTGCACACCTCATTCACTTTGACTGTGTTTGTGTTGTGGTGCACCGAATCATTAAGTCCACAGTGCCACTGAGCCCACTGCCTCATTGCACCTAATTAAGCCCCTTGGTTTCCATCAATTAACATCATAATTAAAACTCACCATGCCCATGTACTCAGTGTTTGCTGATTCTGTCAAATAATAAACATGACTGTCATTGAATTGTATTTTTCAGCTAAACTTATAGCACACACATCATTAGAGTAATGTCGCGCTGAAAGGTAGCCATTACTAAGCACACCTAATGTAAGTTCACAAAAACCTAATATGTCATTTTGTGGCATGTAAAACAGTACGATTGGTAATAATAGTTGTATTTTTCCTATTTTTTGTTGTTTTTTTGTTTTTTTGTATTGCGATATGGCAATATTCTCATTTCAGACAAATATGTTGTTTTATCTTTTCTTAACAAGTAAACCTGCTAACTCTGTAGTTGAGATTTCTTCAAACTAGGGCTGCAAGATTTGAAAACATAATTTGAGCACAATTTTCCAATTAACACATTTAGAAAATTGCAAAAGCTGCTCTTTTTTAAGTACTAAATATCTTGTCTTATTCTGCATAAGAACAGCTTACTCTAAACTAAGCTCTGCTAAAACACATGATTTGTTTATTATATTACTTTGTCAGTTTATTAGTTAGTTAGTTATTTGAGTCTTACCTCTCTGGCACATTTAAAGTGTGTGTGTAGGATCCTATATTGAAAAAATAAATTGCAAATCAAATCACATCACAATGCTTGTCTTAAAAATCAGAATTAAAAATATTTCCTATATCATGCAGTCTTGTTTCAAGTATCATGAAGTGTGATTCTGTGATTCTTGTAATGATTATTAGGTCATAATGGTCTACTGTCCAATGTTACTGCTCCATGAATGCTTGCTATGTTAATCGTAAACAAAGCCACAATTCTTGTCATAGAAAACGCAATTACATATAATTCATTTTTCTTTTGAATTGGGAATAGCTTTGTTGATCTTTCACATTTGACCGGTATCACATGAAGAAACTAGAAACAATGAAGTATAGTCAGTGTCTACAGTATTAAATCATTTACATAACAAATCAATTCCTTTCTCCATCAGGTGAGCCGACTGTAAAGGAGCACTGAATGTTTACACACACACACACACACAGATAGGAGCACCCCGCCCTTCTCTGGCCCTACTCTTCTGTGTCCTCCTCTGTACTCTTCTGTATGCTGACATTCGTTTCACCAAAAAACACCCATACACCCTATCCTCTAGTTTCTATGGCAACGGCAGTATATGAGGCGCTGCAGAATCAGTGGAGTGAGAGGCGTAGCAGTCTGTCACCTCCGCCTCCCCACTGAAAATACATGGACTACTGTACTACTGTATCTCCTTCTACTGTCCTCATTTTGACTAGTCTTTTCAATGTTTATGTCCCTCTAGATTTAGCAACATGTCGCCATGAACAGTATTATGTATTCTATATATAATAAAATGTTAGCACTGACTGTTAATGATGCAGTCGGGCTTGCAATTATTAGTAGTGGATGCTTATATGTTTATTAGAGTAAAAGAGATAAACACTTACTGTCTTCCTTTTTTTTTTTTTTTTTTTTTTTTTTACAGTATCTATTGTAGACATATTTAAACAAAATTATGTTCAGTGTAAACCTGTGTAAGGCCCTTTTTGCTTTGCCCGTGTCGTTCTAGTTGCCACCCTTTTTTGAAGCACTTAACAAGAATCATGGTTTTGGGGACCTTGAGCGTATTAAGAATTGATAAATGTTACAGACATGCATACATTCTGTGACCCTTTTCCGTCTGATCCTCTTGTTCATATGTGATCCAAAAGCACTGGCCCCTCCTCATTCTGCCCCCACCCCCCTCAGCAACTCTGCTGGCGGCTGGCCCGTTTTGGTTGCAGTAACAGATTACACTAGTGCACATCATGTGACCTTAATTCCCCTCTACAGCTTCAGCCACAATCAACCAATCAGGATCAGCGATGCTCTAGGCATGTATTTGTGCAGGGATAAAGACTCTGGGATTGAGAGCTGCTTATTTTGTAAAATGGTGGCAATCATGTTAGCTATGAGTCAAAACGCATTGCTTTTCAGGCCATGATGCATGACAGTGATCTATTTCAAAATATATACTATGGCAATCACTAACAGTTTTAGTGGCCTTAGCTATTTTATTTATATATTTATGGATTAGTTAACTGGCCAAATGATCATTTCTACTGTACACTGATTTTCATCTAAAATAAAGTTTGAAATGTGTTGAGTGAAGAACCAAAAAAACAGTACATTGATGCAGAAATCGTTTTTGACCTTTTGTTTTAGTAATGCCATGTCTTTGTTATAAAAAGCTTTTTTCATAATAGAGTCTGCATGCAAAACATTTTATATTATTATCAAAACACAATTAAATTACCAAATAACTGTAACTTGTTAAGCATTTGCATGAATTTGAACAAAATCAAGTCAAGTACTACTGTTCCTGACTTGATAGTATCTAACGTTCACAGAAAACATGAACACTTTAGCAAGTCTATCACGTTATTCTGATATTGCACTGGATCATAAAAGAGCAATCAAACAATTAGAACACACCACACAACCCAGCCTCCTGTCTGTGCTCATATGCATATTGTGACAGCTTGTGTTTTTAAAAGGGGGGGTGACACAGTGAATCAGCAGTAGTCAGTCTAGTACTCGGCACGTGGCACACACTCAAACGACCTCATTCATCTGCAACAAACCCCCAAAATCCTGGTGCTCCCCCTCACCCCATAAACAGACCTCTCAAACCCCCACTTCTGATCCTGCCGCCATCATCCCCGCAGGCCCAGCTGGCAGTGTGGGAGGGGAGAAGCGTGGAGTGATGGATAGAGGATAAGTAGGAGTAAAGTGGTATTGGCGGTAATTTTGCCACCTGTGAAATATCAAATGGTTTGCAAACAATTACTGTACACATTCAATACAATATCATGATCAGGGCGAGACACTATAGGCAAAACTTTTTTTTTTTTTGTGAGTTTGCTCTCTGTACCTGGGCTTTCATGTGGAAACAACATTATTCAATCTCTCATAAAAATGCAATTCCACAGAGATACAGTGGAAAGAAAAAACATTGGCACCCCTTTCTGCATAATTTTGTTCTAAAATATAATCTTATCTTCATCGAAGTCACAAACAAATACACTCTGCTTAAACCAGGAAGGACAAAAGAAAAATATATGGAGCAGAAGGATGTAAATGAAGTGAATCCTTAAAGCTGTTGCATTTTACTTAGTTTGATGAGACACAACAGCTAAAATTGAAAAATGAATTTTAGGTTTGTATAACATTAAACTGCTTGTTATTTAGACTATGATACAGAATTTCAATGACAGTAAAATGTATAATTTCTAATTTGACCAATCAGCAGAGAGTCAGAACAAAACAGTCCAAGAACCATGTATTGTTAATTCACGAATGTTTACATAAATGCTTCAAAAAAGTTAGTTATGTATGGGTCATTGTTGTTACACATTTCGTGACTAAATCAGGCAGAAATCCTAGCACCAATCCTAGTTCCAATACTTATACTATAAACCAGTCCTGAAAGTAGCTTCTACACACTAAGCACCAAACTTTACAATCAGAGGTGCGGTGTATGTCCCAACTTTACACAATGCCTAATTTTACACAGAACTACCTGCATTTGCATAGTCCTCACAAAACTTGTACATAAAAGAAGGTTTCCATCAACATAAATCAAGTAGTATATGCAGCGGGTGCAGTTTATGTCAAGGGTTTAGAGGTCATTTTGGGATTTGTGTGGGCGTGTCCATTATGGAGATCAGACAGCATAAGCAGTCATTTAAACATTACATTAGGGGGAGTGGGCCGTCTCTATTTTCTACTATCTGATAAGCTGTCTAGTCTCGGCGTGTGTGTGTCTTTGTGTCTGTGAGGCCAACAGACGTGGCACCAGAGGCACCTATAGGCCCACCAGACCCTCATGTCATGCTGTGTTGGTGACCTTTGCCCTTAACTAAACCTTGCGCCCCGACAGAAGGTGAACTGATTTACCAAACAAAGACAGATGACACAGTGAAGCCTAAACGCCACCTTTCTATTCACCTCTGACCCCTCGAGTCCTGACCCAAACTGTGTCCGCGGCCAAACACGACCTTCCCGGTGACACGTGCGGTGAACAAAACAGGAAAAAAGAAAAACGTTGCTCTCATTCATCAAGGAAAACCAATACCATCAAATTATCTATTCTTATGCTAAACTGTTACTATTTGAAAATAATAAGAATCATAGGAATCAAAGCAGAACGATATCTTTCTGTCCAGAAAAGATACAAACTGTTACTTATACTGATTCTATGTGGTAATAATTATACTACATATACATATATTACAATCAATAATTATATTACAAATTGATAAACTAGAAAAGTCCAAGTGCAATTGAAATGTAAAAAAAAACGATATTAATAAAAAAAAAACAGTTATTAATGAAATGCAGTATGTCATATTTTGTAAAAATGAATAGATTAAGTGTGTCCACAAGAGGCCAGTAAGGTGACAATTAGTAATATTTAAAGGGACAGTATGTAACTTTCTGAAGGTGGAAAGTCATCTGCATTTCTATGGAAACAAAAAGTTATAAGTATACTGTATTTCAAGGCATTCTTATTAAGCATTGATAATATTTATGTCATACTGGTGAATATTACTGATAAAAGAACACAATTTTCTACTGAAACAAGCAGAGCCCAGAGTAATTCTTTAGATGTTAGTTCACTTGAAGTGAGATCAAGATATTATGCATTAAGTAAAAAAAAATAAATTTTTGTTTAAGGCTGCAAGTTAAGATGATTAATTGCAACAAATGAATTACTCAACTCATTTAGTAACTGATTATTTATTACTACACACAAATCCATGCTGAGAGAAGATGTTTATAAATCAAACAATACGTCAAAATAACACAAATATCTTTTCATGAAAAATTGTCTTAGTGCTAAAAAAAATATCTAGGCAAGTTAAAATGTCTGAATATTATCTTGAGTTAACAGATTTACTACTATTTTCACCCTATTGAGCGCGCCTGAATATAAGCCGCACCAACTAGATTTAAAAAAGAAAAGTGACAAAGTACATATATAGGCCGCACTTGTTAATAGTAAGTCTATGAGAATCTATATTTTGCTGCATTGCCGTATAAGCCGCAGAGTTCAAAGTTTGTGAAAAAAGTAGCGGCTTATAGGCCAGAAATTACGGTAGTTATATAATACTATCTGCCAGTGAAGACTTTTTGTACTAAAAATAAGAAAACACATTTCGTTCTTCATAAAAAAAATTATTTTTAGCTTGAAGTAAGAAAATAATTTGTATGTCACCTGCATCAAGACAGAATATCTTGATCCACACTGTATAAAATTTATTTCCCATTCTGCAGCACTTGATGGGTCGAAAATTAGCTGCAGAGGATCTTACTTTCAGACCCTGAAGGAGGATCTCCCGCGACTCACTTTGATCTCTCTTTTAAGTACGATGACTGGAGTGAAAACAAGTTCAGGTGAAAACTAGACCGAAAAAAGAGAGAGAAAGATAAATTAACACTCCTCACTCAAAGCTGCCTTGATTCTATGACAAAACTGACGTAGCATAACTTTATTTGTTGATCTGATAGACTTAACATAGTGCTTGTTAGTATTGGCTGTTTTCGGTTTGTCAATTTTCATTCAAAATTATTGCAAGCCTTGTGCATAATGTGTCAAATATAATTCAGTGCAAAAAAAAAAAGTTGAAATAAAGCATAAAGTTGCTGAGGTTTTGAATAAACCGGAAGTTGTTTCTTGTCGGTCTGACCTTCATCTCACGCCACAAACAAGAAAGTATTACACAACTCTTTGTGAATTACTTAGATCCATGCCATAAAGGAAAAGCATAATTCAGGTATAATTTAGATTTTGTTTGTTAAGAAAATGGGCAGCAGATCTTTTCGAGCAGAGAACAGTAGAAACAGTAGAAATGCAAACATCATTAGCACAAGCATGCCAAACCACTCCAAAAAGAGCCAATCTAGGCAATCTGGGCTAATGGAAACATGTCTCTAGATAATGTGTATTTGAGTTCAAGCAATTTTATTTGCCTAAACATATATATACGTATATACTGTATATATTTTTTTGCAGTAATGATCAAATGTAATAGTTATTTCACGTTGACCAGTTTGAGACATAAACATTGATTAATTATAATAAATAAGCAACAGAATGATTGCCAAAATAATAATTAATTGCAGCCCTATGTTTTAGTTTTGTTTTGGCTAAACCATGCATATGTCATGTCTTAAATTAGGACGCCTTAGTGGAGGCCATAATGATCCACATTATACTTAGTTGGTAAGATTGAACTATCACACTGTTCAGTAAACTATATTTGCCCATGCGTTATTAACCAAACATACACATCAAGGAGATATAAAATGTTTTCCATTTCCTCCTTGTCAGTAGCTGATCTCTTTGGTTGAGCCTGTGCTGTAAGGTACTTGGGCTCACTTCTCTCTCTGAGTCATGTGAAGTCTTGCTGTGCACTGCCTGTGTGTTGGTACCAGATGGTCTGGCAGAGGCACCTTGTCGCTCGACAGTGCTCTGTGCCAGCTACTTTTGGCCAAAACCAAACAAATCACAACTTCTTTCAAAGTGGCATGTTCTGCATTTCTTTATCAACCATTTTGTGTTAAATTCCAGAAAATATACCTGCCTAGATTTCCAACCCACACTTGTATTAGCTGGTAAATATCAGAGTCAAAATCGTATCACTAAAAATGAGCAAGTGTGAAACTAACAGGACTTGCAGTAGGTAAGTCAAATGCCATATTATAGATTAAGTTATCAGTCCAACCCTTGTTACTCCAATTGAATACCAATTTCCCTCATTTTTTGTATGGCAAATTAACATTGACATTTGTGCAACCCTCTTATGCATAATTTCTTTAGGGAAATTCTTTTTAAATATGTTTATTGAAAGTAGTCTCAGACCAGAAAGTTGATAAAGAATCTGTAATGAATCCAGACTTGGTGAACACTCACAAGGTCAGGAGGAGGAGAGAGGGGGCAGTGTGGAGGACAAATACAATGGACATCAAGCCATAGGGTCTTCACACTGGTCCTTATAACCACATTACATTTAGTAGGAACAAGCTGCAATAAGTGACACTATCATTAACCTCTGCCTGGCCTATAAATCAACACGGATTCATGCAAATTAGACCAAGTCCCCAGATTACTGACACTGAAGAACCTCACATCTATGCCATTGTTAATCATATAGAGAGACAGATTCACACAACATTGTGAGTCATATGATACATAAATAATAACAGGTATTTAGTCTTTGCTGGGTCTTCTGCAATTTCAGTATCGTCTACCTAAACAAATTTCAAGCTATTTTGCACAAAATATAGGAATAAACAAATACTGACTCCATACATTTTTTGAGATATTGTCCTCTGCACTGTGTAACTCATCTGGTAGAGATCTGTCTGAATCCATGATGATGTTATTGCTAATACGCCTATGTTCCCCATACAAAATTAAACTGTATACTGTATCTAGATTTAGAGGTCAGTGATATGTGGTATCAGTATTGCCCGATATTAAAGGTTTTGAAGATAGTGGTATTGATCAATATCATTAAAATATCTGCGCCGAAGAAGGTTCTTTAATTTCTGTGTCCCATTTTGTCCCACTAACATAAAATGGCAATGCTAATGGCAGAGAATATATAGCTCCGATAATTAATTTAGTTTTTCTTTTTTACTGAAGTGAAGAGTAGATTTATGATCTTATGAGTCGTGCGATGGATTTGAGCTTGCACACATTTCTACAGATCTGACTTTTAGCCTGGTCTGGTAGCAATACATGCTCACCTCCATGGAGATATTTAAGTTTAAAGCCATACTATGTAACATTCAGTAGTCAAAGCAATAATAAAGAAAATGTCATTGCTGACCCTCCACCAAAAATCTTGCACCTTTAATGCTCCATACTGTCTAGAACATAATTTTATTTGGCCTGATCATCTGACTAAAAAGTCTTAATGCAGCATTGTTTGAATACTCAATGTCAAATAAAAACATGATATCTAATTTCCATCCCAGCTTGGCGGTGACCCAAAAATACACTTGTGTGTTTGCTGCCAATTACAGAAAAATTGGAACGAATCAGGTAACATCTTAAACAAAGTAGTTTCCCCTCTGAGCTTATGTTTCTGGCAAGACATAGCACTATCTTGTGTGTGCAGTAATTCCTTGAACAACTGACCAAATTAGTCTGACAACATCCCAAAGAGTTGTAGTTTGTAAGTGTCTTCGATTCTGTGGTCTAGCAGTCTAATTTATTGATTTACTCTATGTAAGTCCCAAACAGGCATCGTTTTTCTCATTAATAACCACATATTTCTTTCATAACAACAGTTCCATAATCACTGTTAGACCAGCAGGTGCAATATCCCTGTATCTGAATATTTTGAGGCTCTTTTGGTCTTGGCTCCTGGTTGAACAGTGTGTGGGCAGCACACAGAAGCACGGGCAGCTGCTGTGTCTCCGTGGTCGTCGGTGGAGAGACAGGAGAGAAGTCCATATTGCGTGTGACTTTGGAAAGGTAGCAGATATGGCAGTGTGTGGCAGCCATCTGTTACCGAAGCTACAGCGAACGTGCAAACAAAAGAGAGCCGCACTATTGAAGCTAGTAGCTAGGCCCTAGCTCTGCCATTGTCCTATTGATATTTTGCAGTGATATCACACTGTGGGGAACAGCATGTATGCCTATAGAGGACAGAGAAATACACTTCTCATGGTGACACAATGCACACATTGGTAAACACAGCATGATAAGTTTTACTGGGCTTAAAAAAAAATCCGTGGACTGTGGTCAATACATGTGTTCATGGTCCTTTTTAGGCTTTGCTCATGACTAACTCAAAAACAGTTAACTAACAGCTATTGAATTGTTATTAACATAAATCAGCTCACCTGTTTCTAGTTATATCTGTTACAGACTGTGAAAAAAGAAGCTCAGATGAGTCTTGATTAAAAACTTTGTTATTTGGCAAGATGATGAGTCAAATAAAATATTCCTTAACATACCAATAAATAGTGAGACCAATCCCTGTGTTAAAGCATTAATTATTCACAAAAGCAAAACACCAAAGGTTTACTAACTCAACACTGGGTTGGTTTCAGTTCACCCTCTCTTGATTAATAACAATTTTATACTTTTTGTGAGTTAATACGTATGACTATAGGGGAAAATACTAGGGTTTCTTCTCTCAAATCAATCCGGACTAGCAAACTTGTTTTGTATGATTGACAGCAGATGAATTTCCTTTCTTTTGCTATTTGTCATGCACTGATTTAATCCACATTTATCCAGATGTGTTGATGCCACAAAGACAAAATTATCTTGTGACCCCTTGTAAGATTTTCCACTGTCCAATGATCAACCAAATTGCACTTAACTATTTATATTAAGACACTGTCAATTATTTCCCTGCTGATTGTATTTATTTATTTTTTTTTTTGTACTTCAGGTCACTACTGGTTGAATTGGGGTTTTCTAATCAAACAAATTGGTCTTAGGGCCCCATTTGACACAAGGGGGCCAGTGATGCTTCAAATCCTGGAGGGCCGACTGACAGCTTCTCAAGAAAAACCCTATTTCAATTACTATAAGAGCCTTGGCTTGTTTCCCTTTATCCTATTCTTTAATGGACTATGCATGTAGCCTTCCATGCAAATGACTTACACCAAGGTCTTTTCTGTTTCCTCTGCTTAAAAGAGCAGGCTTGTTGTTCACACATGCACTCATCCTATAGTGTGTGAAATTAACTATTAAACAAAGTTACTTACTTATCCTTGATGCATACACCCTTTTGGAGAAACAAGAACAGATTGGGATGCATTAACGGTTATCCAACATATGAATTTACAGTGTGAGTAATTACAATACAAACAGAACCTTAATCACAAAAGTTTTATTACCTCAGTCAGCAAACCAGTAAGGACAAGGAATTAATACATTTAGAAAAAAATAAGCATATAAAGCATAAACCTTTATAAGAATAATTATTAGGATGACATATTTGATATAACATATTTTTGTACAGTTCCATGAACTGATTGTTGCTCAAATAAGTAAAAAGAAATGAATTATGAACAACTGACGAAGACTATGTTTATGTACAGAGCAGCATTCGAGAAGGAATAAATACCCTATATATAATTTTTTTTGGACTCAATAATTTTCAAGATCCACAATCATATTCTCTTTTGAACAGACTGTCTTCCAAAAATCTACTATTATAGCAATACTTTTTAGAGTAGCTTGTTAGCTTTAAAATATTGTATTTTTGTGAAGTATTTAAGGTTTTGGCTAAAAAAAACAATGTTCACGAATATTAGGAAGCCCCAGTACAAAATATTACATTGGTTTATTGTTGTCCACAGTGCCTCATTAATTACTGTTTGTTTCTGTTTAGTTGAGTTAGTAATTATCCACACAGGCTAAAGTACTGTGGCCTTCTTCAAATGAGCTGAACTTCCATTAAAACAAAGTCCTATAATTAAAACGTGTGTGTCAACAAATATCCAAAGGGCTTTCGAGAAAAGAAAGCTCGTTTTACACAGAGAAAACATTTGTTGATTGTGATTGTATCCAATTATGAGAACTGAAGGTGAAGTGTGTACCCAGGATAAGGTTTTGACTGATGGGGATGATCTGCTGGATTACCTGGCTATGGGATTGCACCCATTAGTAACAGTGTAATCTGCACAGGTGAATGTAGTTCACCTAAAGACAGAAAACTAAATCAGAGGCAGAAAATGAACAGTACAGTGAAAAGACAACCGTGTTATGCTGAAGTAGACATTATATTTTACAATATATATTTAGCTTGATTATATCAGGGATGTTCCACTCGCAAAAAAAGAGAAAAGAATTAAAGTCAAACTTCTGATAACATATTTTTATACAAATGAATCACATGTAATCACAATTTGATCGAACTGATTTCTAAGGTTGCAACTGCTTTGCAAACAACCAAACAATGCACTATTAGCAAAGATCAAAGAGTTTAGACCTATAAACATATTTATATTAATTGTGTAGAAATCAAATGGTAAATAATAATAGTAGTAGTAGTAGTAGTAGTAGTAGTAGTAGTAGTAGAAGTAGTAGAAGTAGTAGTAGTAGTAGTAGTAGTAGAAGAAGTAGTAGTAGTAGAAGTAGTAGAAGTAGTAGTAGTAGTAGTAGTAGTAGTAGTAGTAGTAGTAGTAGTAGTAGTAGTAGTAGTAGTAGTTAAGCTTTTAACACTTGGTGTGATGTTCTAGTGTCTTTTATTACTATAATTTATTTTATTTTTTTACTTGTGCTTTTATTTTATTTATTTTTACAAGTTAAGTAGTTCTTTTGTGTCTTTTTGGATACATTATTTTATATTATTTTATTTTGCTGACTTGTACATTTGCTTGTATGTGCAGCACTTTGGAAACTATCTTGTTTATAAAATGGGCTATACACATAAAGTTGGATTGGATTGGATGGAGTAGTAGTCATCTCCACCAAACCCTAATACCAAGTGTAAGTTTTTTGTGTGGGGTTTGCTGAGTCAATACCACATGTATATACTGTATTTGTTATAAATTTCATTCACTAACCAATTAGAAAAGTAAGCTTCTTCTGTAGTATTTTTGTACCTCCATGCAGTTTCTATGTTTTTAAAAGAGTGACTTTGCTACAGTATACAGCATTTTTGATTAGTATGCCCAGGCCATAGAGCTACACTGGGCCTCTGAGGCAGCGGCACCATAAATTCTTTAGCATGAGCGGCACTTAGCCTTGCTCTCTCATCACGCTTGAGAGAATTCAAACCCAGCAAGCCTCCATATTTAAAACATACTGTGCAGCACCTTTCTATAAACAAGCATACCACTTTTGCAATAAAACTTTGCATTTAGACACAAACATGGGACATAGGCTTATAAAAAATTAAAGCAGTTTGTAGTCAACAAAATGTTTTCACCACACTGTCTAATATTGCCTTGAAAAATGTATGATTATTATTTCGTGTAGTCTATAGGCTATATTGAAAGTTGCAAAAACACACAATTGCAAATCGGAATTTTTTAAGGATTCATATATACATTTTTTATTTCTTTAGCACCCCATAGTGGATATTGCACTACCTCTGTATATCCATAGTTGAAGTTAATACTGTGTGAGTTTCAGAGCTCCCTGTGGTCCCAGTGCAATGCCGTTCTAACCATCTCATCTGAAACATCTCCACACAACAAAACTAAACAGCAGATAGCAGGAATCTGAGGGAATTTTCAATGTCTTTCTCTCTCTGCCTGTGGTGAACACTGTGCTAGGATCAGGGGGAGACGGAGTGCCGGTTGCTAAGAGACAGGGTTGTGGTTGCCTTAGAAACCTCAAGTAGAACAGCCAGTCGCAGTAAAGCTTACAGGCGGGTGGGCGGTGCATGCATGGGACGAGTGGAGGCTCATGCCAGCACACAGACAGGAAGAAGAGAGAGAGAGTAGGTATAGGAAGTGGGAAGTAAAGAGAGGAGGAAAGTAGGTCAGTGAGTTCAAAGGAAACATGGGAATAGCCTAGGATACAGCAAAAGTACAATCTTAGTTAGTTTGACCAAAAATAAAAAAATATTAAATTAAAATAAAATTGAGATTGTATGTATAGTAGAGATTTGTAGACCTAGACTTGATTAAATAAATATTTATCCAATTTTAACTTTGCTTTTAATATGTAAAGTCCACTTTTCTGAGTTTGTGATGATGTTCTCTCATCATTAATTTTATCAAATTTGTGTTTGGATTGATCCATGCATGCTTAAGTAATCTTGTGTTGTCTAATGCTCAAGTACTCAGAAAATTGCGGTTTTCGCCTACCACCTAAAAAAAAATTTGCACTCATGAATATTGTGACCAAAATAATCGCGATTAACGATATTATCGTGATAATTTACTAAACGTTAAAGTGCACAGATTCAAAATCACTGAAAAATTTATTAGCACACAATATGTATGTGTTTGAACAACTACTTATTATATTTTGGTCTAAGTACAATCAATGATTCAAAGTGAACAAATGTTCACAATGTTGAGCAAAATCTACTAACTTTGTCTCAGAGTCATTAATTAAGATTGTTTAACCATTATACAGCTTCTTACTGGGTTCACAGCAGTCAGATTTAAGATGCTCTTATGAAGCCATAAGCGCGCCTGCTGCTATAATTGCGATTACGATTATCACGATTATGAAAAAATTCCACGATTATTTAATTGCGGCCCTTAATTATTGCGATTAGCGATAATATCGTATGTTGTCCCATCCCTAGTGTATATGTCCTTCCAATTGGCTTTGTGCACGGAATGTCAGTTGGTTTGTGTATTTTCAGAATATCTAACTTCTGTACTTATGTTCATTTCCTTTTCAATTCATTTCTATGAGGGTTTCACTATGGCAGTTTAAAATGAATAAATATTCTGGAAATCAGGCAGTGAACAGTGAGTTGTGTGAATTTCAGCGAAAACATGTTAAAGACTTTACTAATCAGGACAATTTTTCACCAGTGGACAGTGTCTGTATAAAGAGATTTGTAAATGCTAACGCTAACAGGAAATGCTTGTAGGTACAGAAGTTAGCTTTTTGAACAAAACAAGCCAACTAAAGTTCCGTGCACAGAGCCAATTACACAAAATAAATAATAAAATTTGACATGTAAAGTTCAAATGTGTCATAGTCACTTAACATGAGTTCTAGCAGTAGTAGTTCTTACAATTAGGAGAGGCGGAGCTTATTAGAGTTTGTCTGTTACTTAATAAATACAAAGAAAACAACACAATTGGTCTCTTTTAAGATGTTTTCAATGTAGACCTCCTCTCTTGCTCAATGCATTTACATTTAATTGTTTACAGTGACTTTGTAAGTTTCAACTTTTTGAGAACAACTTTTAAGTTTTGTGTTCACAACAATTCTAACAACAACTAGCATGCAACACCCCTTTTCTGTTACTATGACGAGGCAGAGCTTATAAGATGTGCAAAATGACGCATCTGTTCTTATTACTAAGTCTTATTACTAAATGTCTGAGTTTAATTGTGGTTAAAAAAAATCATAATAAAGCAAGTATGGTTTCAAATAGTCACATAGCCACTTTAAATAAAAATTACAACTTTAAAATCTGCTGCTTGTTACATCTTACAATAAAGAGGCGGGGCTTATCAGTTCTGCAGTTTTGCACAAGAAGTAAATTGCTGTCTTTCTATGTCTAAGATGTGTTAGATATGTTTGTTATTATAGTTTTCTCCTAAATACATAGCCAAAACGCAATATCTCCTCTTTAATTGAACAAATAAACATTACTTTTATTTGCACAAATTGTCAAAAAAAATGTCAGTTTAATTTCAAGTACATCCCACACATTGAAAATACAGATGAGCTTGCACTCCAATTTAAAACCTCTGTGCCAAATGTATCTTTCCCACCACTGTGACTACCGCGGGACCCTCTCTAATCTCCATATGAGACAAATATTTAATGACACACACTCAGCCTTCATTCTGGTTAATTGCGGTTTGTGATAACCCAGTGATAATGATGATCGGCTGGGAAAACGTGTGACTGTTGGGATTTCACACTGCCAGTGACGCTCGTGTCTATTGAGGTGACATTTTGTAGCTCTCAAAATGTCTGATATGAGATCGGAAACAGGGGCAATGGAAATGTCAAGAGTCAAGTGGCATAAACACTTGTGAGGGTCATTGAAAAGGGTAGGAGGTAAATCGTGTGGTACTTATATAGATTTTGTGCAAATCTGTGAAGAACTTTGGGAGCTAATCTCTGTGAGAGACGCTCCAAAAAATGTTACTTAAAGGGAAAGGCTGTAGGAGAAAGCGCTCCTTCCAAACTATTTAGAGTAGGCCTGGGCGATATGGCAAAAAATTATTATCACGGTTTTCTTGGAGTCAGATCACGAATTTGATTTTATCACTATTCTTGTTTGTAGATTGTTAATTTTCCTTTTGTCTTTGAGGTAAACACAGTTCACTATCAACAGCTAAATTCAGCATTCAAAATCTGACCACTGTTTCCAGATTTTCAGGGAGAAACAAGCAAACTCAGCCCTTTAATAAAAAAAAAAAAAATTGATTATAGAACATTGTGTATTGCTGTAAAACAAGTGTTAAGGATTTTGCAACATCATGTGTTTTCTTAGTAACAACTCTTTAGTAACAACTTTTAGACATGATAACATGTACAAAATCCATGTGTCAGTTATATAAAATTATATTTTTTAATAAATCAAACCTGCTAAGTTGCTAAGATTCATTCCTTGTATGACTTGAAAGCACAGTTCAAAAGGAACTTAAAAGGAGATAAAAACTTGGAGTTGGCAACTCTGAGACCTAGATAGGTTGTAAAAAATAGTCTATATTTGAACAAAAAAGGCAAATCACGATATGATGAGTTCACCCAAAAAGCAGATTGTCACAAAATGAGCTCACAATTCAATTTTTATCACATGATTGCCCAACCTTAACTTAGAGTATTACTAAGACAATGATTTGTGAAAAAAGTGGCATATTAAACAATTTAAAATGAAATAAATTGTGACAATTACAGTTTACATTACAACTTTATGCTCACAACTCTTGCAAGCATAAATGATTCTTTACGCAAAACTTATTTTTTCTTAATATTGCTTCCTCGTCAAAAACACAGCTGGAATTCTGTCTGTGGAGATACTAGTCTTTCCTTTTGAGTCTCAAAAAAAAAAAAAAACACTTTCAAATTAACTATTATGTTATTGCTAGATCTCTGGGAGCTGTCAAAAACTCCTTCAGACTTGCTTTGAGCAAGCTAATGCCAACATTAGCACATCAGGCAAAGTCAATTTGAGTTTTGTCCTGTGTAATTTATTTTGTAGTCAGTAGATGGAGCTTTTAATTGCATAAAAGCATTTTTCAAAAGACAAGAACAATGCAAGCAATACATCATAGTGGTAATTTAAATGTGTTTACTCTGACAAGAGCAAATACCAACTGAATCTTGATTTTTCCGTTTTTGGGCACCCGTCATAAAAATAAACCTTGGCATTGCGAGATGACACCTTGATGTAAGATAGTGGTACGAATAATACAGTTCAGAAATGTCTGAGATGAAGTAACCTACACTATCAAAAGTTGCAGAGCTGACAGGTGCTCCTCAGAGTCTTTTCCTTCCGTCGTTGCTTATCTGGACAGTGTTCAGGAAGTGGTCAGCTCTCCAGGTCACTGCTCGCTGCTGTCTGATACTTTATCAGTTATTGGCCTCACACTTTATCTTGTAGCTTGAAGATTGAACCCTATGGAACTCTGAAAATGTTTATTGCTGAACACAATGACAAATTGTTTGATTTTGAGAGTGAAGTGAAGAAAAGAACAAATCCATGTGTGATGCCACCGAGAAAAATCCCTCAATGACGCAAAGAACTTGTGAAGGAAATCATTACAGATCAAGTCCAAAACAGGCTTTTCAAATGGCAGATGAGAATAGGACTAGGAGAGTACTTTACCTGCAAACAGTAAGAAACAGCCAAGTCAATATGTGTTTGTATGCACTCACTCATGACACAGACTATGATCAGTGTATTAACGTTTTTTTTTATTATTATTATTTTGTCCACAATAAAAAGTAGAAAAAAATGAATTAATAAAATGAAATAAATAATTATATATACCAGTTTTGAAATGTTTATTTACTTATTATTTTTTATTGTTGTGATTGGCACTGTAGCATTGAAAATCAAATGCTCAACGTTAAAGAGATGCTGCTTCTTTGTTTCGATGTGTGCCAAAAGTGTGGAAAGCTATTTTTATTAACAATTATATCTACAAATGAGATTTGCTGTAAACTGGGCCAAGAGTTTTCTCTATAAAACCTTGGGTTGTTTTACAAATTTAACACACTCGTGTCATTTTGTATAAGATATCCTTTATTTGTATGTTTAATAAGTTGTTGCTGTCAACCTATGATTTATTTATTTATGCAAAAAGATTTGAGGAAGTACTATTTCATCAGTGTCAGTCACGTTTTATGAAAAGACTCCCCAAAACAAGATTTTCTTTTTGAAGTGCAGGAAGGAAGAACACCAAGCCACCAGTCAGAACAGGGAATCAATCTCACAATGCCAAAGCCAGCAAAGAACTGTATGTGCAGTACAGTCTCAACCACAGGAAATACAATAGAAATAATAAGAAAATATGTCGTCGTTAATTGTACACTATGATGACGCCAAAATTGCAGTGATTATTGTAATGCCTGTCGCAATGCTCCCAACCTGGAAAATGTGAATCTTTGAACTGTTGTTAGATCTGTGGGTTTGGATCCAGGTGGAGAGCTGGTACTGACCTAATGTTAAGATATTATTGTTGAGTGAAAGGAATTCTATAGGAGCTCGGAGTTTGGTTTATATTGCTGAATTAGACTTGCTCCCACTGTATGGTGGAAGCCCTCAAGGTTGCCCTTCGTCACAGATTGTGTTTTATCTCAAGGATGGAGTTTCATTGCTGCTTTAGTTAGATGATGTTCTGTAGGCTATGAAGACCCAGGACCTTCAAGGGCAGTTTACAAAGCCATGTGCAAAGCGGATGTAATGGAAATCAGCCCTTCTCTCAAAAGTAAATGTGGCCAGTCACATCTTGTGTATGGAAACGTCTTACCTCATGTAGAGGAGTTCAAGTGCCACATGGTCCTCACCAGTGAAGGAAGGATGGGGCATCTGCTGTAATGCAGTCATTGTACTGGTCAGTTGTGAAGAATTAAATTATCTTCTCTTACCTATATGGGAGGTGAGAGACTGAAAAAACAAGATTCCTGCATAAATGAATATGTATCCTCGTGAGAATCTCAGAGTGGAGCTACTGCTCCTTTTCAAAATTAGTCTGCTGAGGTGACTTATGAGAATGAGCAGAGCAGAGCTTTGCGTGTTTGGGTTATGTGTGCATAAAGTACATGTCAAAATGTTAATGAACATATCATGTAATGAGTTTTGCTATTGCAGCTTATAATTTAGTTAACATTATTATTAACGTAAAACACATGTTGTCTTTAATTGAATCTACAAAAACTAACCCAAGCTGACATAGTCTTTTATGTAAGGTGGCATGATAAAATTACAAGATTTTTTGAGAAGGTCCATCTTGCGATATGTCCATTCACACGCCATGCTCCTTCAGTCACACCTCTCTCCTGTCACTCACACAAAGCATGCTGGGAGCTTGGTTTCCAGGGCGACCGCGAGCCACCTTTCCTTGACAACGGTTCAGGATGCAGAGAAGACATTAGCTTGCACCTCAGGTGTGGCAATACCGCTGCCTATAGCTCAGCCTTGTGCAGAACAAAGCAAGAGGCAGCAGGGCTTGTTATATGGTTTTCAGAGACTGTATAGTTTTAAGGGGAAAAAGTCAAGTAATAAACCATACAGTATACCAAACATATACAGTATGTACACCATATGCATAATTTCTTTTTACATAATAACTCTATGTAATTTATTGTACAGCATTCAGCCATTTGCTGTCTTCCTAAAAAGTAAGAAGTAACTATTTGCTTCTAAAATTGTCCTGTTCATATCAGTACTGAGTGACTTCAACATTGCTAAAGAACCGAAGATGGTGTAAATGGTGCCAATGTTCCTGTTTTTGGTTTTGCAGATATAGTTCTGCTCTTGCCCAGCCCAGTCCCATAGAAAACCTCTGGGGACTTATACAGCAGCTCTCTGGGTATCTTTTCTCAGTGATAAATGAAGTAAGCCTCCTCTCCGCTGGTGTGAATTGAAATTTCACACAAACACACACACACTCTCTCTCTCTCTCTCCCAAAGACCCTCACTCACTGTCCTAAATATGCAATAACACACTCCTCCAGCCCCTCAAGGCTCCCAAATAAATCTTCAAAGAAACTCTTGATCTGCCTAACGCATTTTACACCGCACAGGCAGAGAGAGAGAGGAAGAGAGAGAGAGAGAGAGAGGATGGGGAGCTGCATGTAGGAGCACAGACATCAATGCACATTTACTATATGGTTTTGGTGTAGGAGTTGTCTTCAGTGCTTTTCTTTTTTTTCCCTCCTTTTGTCAGAAGAATCACTGTAGATTCAATATAGATATGGCTTTTAACCATTTGAGTGAAACAATGAGATTATTTATTAATTATTTGTCATAATTATCTGTCAGGACATTTAAAAGTTAGCAAATATAGTACTTCAAGTGACACACTGGTGTGAATTTGTAACTTTTTGGTGATATTTAGAGATGTTTTCTGTGAAATGAGGTTAAAAATGGCATGTTACAATACAGTATTCGAATTAAACAAGATAAATGCCACATAAATCAGAAGGAAAAATGGACAAAGTAGTTCAATTACTTTGACCTCTACTGAACCATTACTTTATTAAAATGTTACCTCAAATAACGTTTTTGTTTTGTTTTGTTTTTTATTTGTAATTGAAATCAGGATTATTCAAACCAATAGAGAGTAAAATTCCAACTTAATTAAATATGAACACACTTAGTAAGTTACAGCTGATAATCATGGTTTCTTAATTACACTATTTTTGTTATCGATTACAGCAATAGCCATAACTGAAATGAAATTAGATTAATTGTGCAGCCTTAACCTCGATGTAATCGTCCTATACATGCCTCTTTCTGCGTTTCACTAGTGAGTCAAATTAGTGTAGTGTTTCAGTATCAGTCTGGGGACTGACGCCTGATACACCTGATTGACAAACCCGTAACTGTCAAACTTAGGAGTAAAACAGCTTCCATAACTTGACACGATCACCCGCCCTAGTTTTTCTGGGGAATAATGCTTGCAACTTTCTCCGAAAACTCTCTTTTTACAATTCACCCACAGCAGTAGTGCAGAAAAAGCTGTTGTAAACAAATTAACACCAGATTTCAGACAGCAATCAAACTAATGCGTGTATGCGCAACAGAGATGCACATTTTCTTCAACCAATAATTGTTCTTTTATGATGTCATTAGTCAACATTCAAATATATATCTACTAAGCAGACATATCCTTTGTCTGAAAAATAATCATTATGCTTTAGTTGTGCTACTTATGACTATGAAACCGCTGCATGAGCAAGGTGAACTGAAAACCACCTGGTCACCTTTCTACTTTGTACTTTTGCCACAATGTTTAGTTGTTTAGAGTAAACTTTCTTAAAGCTGATCATAAGAAAACTCCGCTATCTCACTCTTTCACATTATCTGATGATAGCATTGCTAACTATAAACTGTATTTACACATTCACTTGACACAAAATGTTACACAACTTCACTTCACACACTGTCACTGCGAAAAGGAGGAGGGAGTGCTGAAGGAGACTCAGAGAGCAGTTAGTTGTGTTTCCCTTCGGCCGACGCATTAACAAGCCTATAATGGAACCTCTTAAAAAGCCGACTAGGATCTCCTCCAAAACTAACTGATTTAGAGTGGCCCGAGCTCCCATAAGCAGTGGCCAAGTTCCCCCCCTCTGTCCCTCCCCGGCCCTGTCCCGGTGGTAGGCAGGCGCTTCTCTCACACGCACATTGTATTTGTCTACTGAACCACACGCAATAGCAGTTTATAACACAATAAAACACCATGAGGAGGCTTTAATTGGATATAATGGGCAGGGAATGATGTTGATGATTTAACACCTACTTTTAGGACAGAGTAAAAAGAGACCATAGCTAAATAAAAAGAATTGCACAACTTTCAATTCAAATCAAGTAATGCATGTACAATAGCCTCAGTCATTGTAGTTTTAATTTGTTGCTAAAATATTTTCTGTAATTGGAAATGTTTATGTTATAAATAATCCTAATCATTTTTCATTAGATAAGGAACACTTGGAGATGAACATGCAAAATGTTCACATGCGCTGCTCATGTATTTTTGATTCTACAACAGCAATAAGAGTTCTATATTAGTTTTATTGTGCCAATTCATTGTAAATTCCATAACACTCTGATTTAATTTTTAACTAACACACTGCTTTTGATATTTGTACTAATACCAAAATATTTACTTGTGTTTAGGCTATGCTAATAATATATTTTAATAAATAATGAATTACTTATGACAAGCTTACAGAGATAGAAAAATCTGCATGTACGCATCTGCCTTTTGAATATTTGTGACGTGCCTACAAAACTGGATGCGGCGGTGTTACAGGTGGGTCAAAACACAATCTCATAGTGTTTAAATAAAATGAGTGCAACATTGGCTGGCTAACCCTTGAATTGATGGAGATTATCGGCCCATCACAGTGGCGCCTGAAGCTGATCTGATTTGACAGGCCTGAACAATGAAAAAACCTCGGCTTCACCTCCTTATCACTCACTGCTGTTTGAATTGCCGCTTTTTATTGACTACATCTAACAAATAACAAAAGCAACCATATATATATTTTTTTGCAACAAATCACACCAACCTTACTCACTTCATAACGTAAATATTACACTTGTTTCTCTTGTGGCCTTTGTCACCTCCGCTTTTCATAAATCGGAGCAGGGCCTTGCATGTATGTACATAATTGGCACTTTACTGTCATATCAAATTCAAATCAGTTTGGTCCAGGGTTAAAGAATGAGGACAGGACAAAAGCGTGGCTCTGTGCTCTTCGAGACTCACCCTGATAACTGCAGCATTGAACAGTCAATAAAAACAATCATCTCTAATCTCCTTATGGAACGCCTTGCAGTTCTTAAACACACTTCACCAGAACTACAGTACCAGACAGGATCAGGAAAAACAAGCCTGGCGTCTGTAATACGAAGTCTACCTAAAATTGTTGCAATGTTATTATAATAGTCTTTGTAAAAGCGGGCCACGTCTTTTATTGCTTTTGAGGTTTTACATAATATATATAGTTAATTTTTTTGCCAATGATTTAGTTAATTAAAAAGATAATCTTATCTGTCCTCTTTTATTATCTATAGTATGGTGTTTTTACTCAATCAAAGATGCTCTCAAATGCACAAGAGTTTTGCATTGTTCAGAACTTGTTTTGATCAGTAAATCTTCTGCATGCATTAATGTGCAGAAATACATTATTAGAAATAGTATAATATTACATACACCACAAACATAAGTGTATTTGAAAACTCAGAATATCATAATACTTCATCTCAATAAACATAGATATGTTACACATTGGATGGGGCTCAAAAAAGAGCACGCAAGCATACGGAGTGATGTTAACAGTCTCTAAATAAAATGTTATGCATGTTCCTTAATAAAGCGCTAGATCATATCTAGTGCTATTTTATGCACACAAAAAATGAGATACTGTTTTTCTTTCCAGAAATAAGTATAAATATCATTAAATCATAAATATTAGTCATAATATTAGTCACATCCACACCTGCTTTTGTGCACCCTTATACAGCCACACAAAAACACAGAATACTCCTACACATTCTGTAAACACACTCCAGTGCCAGTGCTTATGTTCTGCTTTAGGACTCTCATTTTAACAAATCGAAATGGGAGGCGGCTGGTTGTGACAGAAGTTTGAAAGAATCCTTAAACAGTAAATACATTAGAAAAAAATAAGCAAACTATTTTTTGTTTTTGTTTTTACAAATATTATTTGTGGAGTGTTGATCATATGGTGCAAGTTCAGAACGCTTGACAGAGTTGCAGTGGTAGGAGCTGTCAAATACAGTGATAGAAAACAGCAGAAGTATATATGGGCAGAAGTAAATATGCAGAGCTGTTGATTAAATTATGTTATTCATTCTTATCAGCAATGATCAGTTTAGAACTTAATTCTTACTCAGTAAAAACCTGTTTAAAGCGCAGTTCAAGAGAGATGACAGCTGTGGTTGTAAATGGTTAAAATTGTGTCATGAAATCTTGAAATACATTTTATTTGTTTTTATGTTTTTAACAAGTCAAATTTGAGAGAGTATTGATCAGTATGAAGAAAAAAGAAAGAGAAAATGTAACATTATTGCTGTTTGATTAGTGATATATGTTTTTTTATATATATATATTTTGAGAGGTATTTTATGTAACACCACACACAGTGAATCCAATAAGTTGTCAGCAGTACGTCTTCAACATTCACTCTTTCACTGCCATTACCACCAATGTCATGTATATATTTTGACTGTAGAGGTTTCATTTTTTTTTTTTATCATCTATCTCTCTGCTGTCTTGCTTGAATACAGCTGTATGCAAAATCCTTCTGATGCTCCAACGCCCAAACCTCTCGACTATGGGGCCTCGTCAATCTGTGCACCACTGTGGGGGAGGGGAGGTCACTGAGGTGAGCCAATATATGTTTCATACCATCAAATCATCTCCCACATTCTGCAATGAAAACATAGAATAGTGAGCATGATATTGTTTATGAACAATTGTAAATGTTCACACTGTCTTTTATTTTTAGCTCTGGTGTTACTAAATCTTCCAGCCTCTTCTCGTTTCTCTTGACTAATGATGTTACAGAGGTTTGGGTTAATTGCAGGGTTAACGGATGGCGTCAAGGAGCAGTGTGCCGTGAATTTGAGACTAAAGACACATTTTAGTCACAGTGCATGAGTAAGTACAATTTGTTTGAAAAAGGGTTGTCGTTGTTTGTGGAATAATCTGTAAAAAACAGAGAAGTCAAGGCTTGGGTGAAAAATCAGAATTTGTAAAAACTATCAATGTATTATGAAAAATAAATATACAAATTACTGAGGTGTATCTAATATTGCTCTTATTTAGTGTATTTATTTTTAATGAACTCTCCAAAAGACAGTGCAATTCAATAGAGAGAGTATTGAGCCCCTTTGAGTTCTGACCACCATATTTTTGTTCAACTTTTATTGTGTGTGTGTGTGTGAAAGGTTGTTTTCTCGTGAAATCACAACATTCTAGCCAATGTTACGTATTTCAAGCAGGCTGGTAGAGGGTGG
>CM076414.1:11036259-11038759 GCA_038363315.1 Mugilogobius chulae
GATCCTCAACCCTCTTAGAGGGTGTTATTAGTGTCCCCTGTTGGGTGGAAAGGGTATAACTTAGCTTGTTTCTAAATATAACGTAATAAAATCATAGTTACATCTATCTACTGTGTAGTTCCCTGCTGATCCATGTGCATAGCCTATAATACATTTATTTGAATTATATATAAGTAATTCTTCGTATGGCTACCATCATTGGTCATCTGAAACATGTATTGTATGTAATAGGCGAGGCTGGCTTTAAACAGAATGATGATTCCCTTTGAGATAAAGCATGACATTCAGTTTCTAATGTTTTTCAGAGATTTATCCTCCACATCATAAAAAAATAAAATTTTTCTCAATAAAGGAAAACAAACAATTATCAGACTAAAAATAATAATAAAAAAATAATAAAAATCAAATGAAAAGTAGTAGTTGACAGAAAATGCATGTTGTAGTTAAATCTAATGAGATTAGACAAGAGGTGATTTTTGTATACATGTGAGATATGTGCTATACTCTGTAACAATGTAATCAAATAAAATTGTTCTATTTTAAATTGTTTTTTGTGCATTTTGTGAAACAGTGCCATCTTGCATCACCAATTAAATTCAGTTCTGCTTTGTAGAAAGATATAAATGTGTTTACATATAATATTGTAAAAGAAATGTTTGTCTGTCTCACGTTGAGTTCTTAGATCAGCACCCTGGAGAGCTCCGCATGTAGAAAGGCAGCAATAATATAGTGTGTAAGTGGGTCGCTTTACTCAGCCCACTGACAGGCTATAAATTCTCCTTCATCCTTGATAGGGTAAGACAAGAGAAGGATCTAACTCAGCACTCTAATCCTTTCAGTGGCATTTAAGCCCCGAGACTGCCCTGTGGAGCTCTCTTTAAAGTAATTGTAGCCTTAAACCCACTAACACAATTCACAACATCAAGACAAGGTAATTGCTGAATGGACAGTTTATTAAGGCTTGATTTCCTCTAGAAAGAAAAACCAAGATAGATCTTTTTGAACAGGTTATTATGCCCACTACAACTGTGGTCTATAAGATAATCAATGCTTATTTAATATTTCATGTCCTTCTCGTAGTGTAGATACATAGACTTTTATGGCTAAATCTTTTACATCATGTCTCTGTTACATCATACATCTTCAGACATTTTCTCTTCTCACAGTGCCATTGTAGAGCTCTTCCCATGCACTCAAAACCAGCTTTCCTGAGGGCAACGCTGATGTCTTCGGTTCCGCCTTTCACCTTGTCAAAATGTGAAGGGCATATTGCTTGGCTCAAACCTAGCTACCGATTTTTTGTGCAGGAAAGAAAAAAACAAACAGCTGTGTTATTAAATGACTTCACTAAGCTACAAATGATATACTGGCCTGGTAAAATACAATGCTGCTCACATGTGGGTAATTTTAAAGTGGAGAGCTTACATTAGTGCAGTGCACAGATGGTTTTAACATGGAGAGTTGTACCACTCATAGACCTTGAAATTTTCTTTCTTTTTTTTTTTTGAGAAACCAGCCTATTGCATCCAAAAAGATACCACTGTGTTACTGAAAAACAAAACAATGCATAATAGACAAAGACATTTTGGGATACTTGCGATCACTAATCACAGCATTATGATATAATAGAAAATTTCAGTAAAATAGAGAATTACTGACTGTGTCTTTGTCATCAAAATGCAAATTAATCATTTTAGAATTATTCTTATTAGCGACTGCAGCTTGACATAAAACCACACGTTTGACATATTTAAAAATAGGCCTACTTTTTGTTAATAATGGTTTCAGCTAATTATCAAGAAACACACAGAAACCACTTTCATTCGTATTTTTTCTTACTTGATAGTAAATCAGTTACATTAATTTTAGGTTATACATTTTTAGGCTTTCTCCATGAATATATAGATATACTCCTACATTAAAGCTTAACATTATGACCAACATGATAGATTCATCAAAACCAAATCTAGCTGGGGAGGGGTAAGAACAAAGGATTAAGACAGAATGATGGTGAATTAACAAATATATGAACCCTCCCCATTTGTGAAACGAAACACCATAGCAACAATTCATTCAACGCAGCAGTAATATTACATAATTCTGATAAAACAATTTAAAATGGCAAGTGAAAGATTTCTCTGACTGGTTTGTGTAAAGAAGCTGAATCTCCCAATGAAACATACAAGTTTCTTGAAGACAATCATCAACAAAAAGCAACGCCATGGGGTGCAGAAGTTAAAAGTACAATTTCTGATTTGAATGAGTTCTGGTTGTGGAGGACGCATCAGTTATTACTTTCCCAGAGGCCTTTGCTTTTCCTCCTCTGAAATGTCTCAAGTCCTGTGTGACTTCACACTATCCCTGATTTCTCCAGCAATGTCACTGTTAAAGCAGTTCTTTTGAAGAGTCACCAATAATTAAAAAAAATTAAGGCTCCAGAAAACAGATTTCTGAAATGAAAATTGTCAGTAGTAAGCCAAAAATATAGATTCTGTTGATC